>JBBMFX010000101.1:34886423-34904103 GCA_037832545.1 Rhabdalestes septentrionalis | reverse complement strand
CTCTCTCTCTCTCTCTCTCTCTCTCTCTCTCTCTCTCTCTCTCTCTCTCTCTCTCTCTCTCTCTCTCTCTTTCTTTCAGGTGCCATCCTTAACCATTCCGCTGCATGTGGTGCAGACTCTGCGCTCTATCAGTCCCAAGAAGGAGAAGGTGCCAGAAGTGGAGATACACTTTGGTGATCCACCTCAAGTGAAAACCATCAACATTCACATGAAACAGGTACCAGATCTTTGACCTCATACCTTTACAGAAATGGATATACAGCTCTGTGGTGCTGAGATTTGTTTCTTCACCCCATCCAGGCAAGAGAGCTCTGCCACATCATCGCTGTGATCATGGAGGTCATGGTGAGACCCCCTGCCAACAGCGCGGTACCAAGCCGGACAGGAACACCACAGTAACACTTCGCTTTTTATTTACTTTTTACTGTCTTTCATTACATAAAATATTGTATTACATACTTATATAATATATTGTATTACATACTTTTTAATTTCCTCTTTAATGTATTGCAAAGTTTTTTTAATGTATTGCAAATTTAGATGTTTCAGGGCCACATTTGACTACATTTTGTACTTTTAGACCTGTTTGTTGTGACAAAAAGTCCTGAATCCTGAATCTATACAGCTCAACCACACTGCCTAATCCAACTTATGAATCAACATGATGGATGTTGTTGAGGTTATGAACAAAAATAGACAGAAAAGATGGTGTGCCCAGGGTCTAATCTGTCTGTGAACATAATGTAATTTGTCTTTTTCTTTATTCAGAAATCATATGTGCCCCTGATTTATTTTGTTCAAATAAATGCAGTCAAAGTATCTTTGTTATCTATGCAAAATGCTTAGTTTGTACTGTATTTGAAATGTTTTATATACAGTTTGGGCTTCATTATTTTTAAGAAAAGAAAATCAGTAAATGTGTACAGCCTGGGCAAAAATGATAATGTTATACATCTATCTTAAGTATCTGAGACAATCATCATGAAGTATTTTCAATAAAATCAGGTTTTCAAACTGTGCTGTGTGTGTGTTGCCAGTCATTATAATAACAATTTATTTTTGGATCTGTCCAAAATACTGTGCAAAATATTGAGCCACCCCTCATTTCTTCTTTTTTTCTAAAACATGAGGTGATATGTAGAGACAGTGATTTATTCCCTCATACATGTAAATACAGGACAAACACAATGAGAGTTTAATTCTAACCAGCTTTATCTGTTCTGGCTTATTTGATCTTAGACCAGTTCTTCTTCAAGTCTCTTTGGCAGTAGTTGTCCAGGCTTTTTGAAAAACATTCCAAAGCCCTTCTTTGGTCGTTGGGTGGTTCTGTTTCGAGATGACCCCACACTGCTTCAGTAATGTGGAGGTCAGGTCTTTGGGGAGGCCAATAAATGACATTTTTTTTCTCTATTGAGGTTTGCTTTGATTGCATTGGCTGAAAAATGAAGCGGTTGCCAGTCAGACACTTTCCAGACTGTACTGTGGAGTGGCTCAAGACTTCTGCACTGCTCTGTATCTTTTAGAACTAAACTTGTAAAATGAAGACAGTGAAACAAATTCATGTGGTGAGGGCTAAAAATGACTTAAAACCCAAACTAATTAAAACCATAAGACTGAACGAGTCCATCAGAGACCCGCATCCATACCTGAGATCAACTAACCGCCTCCATTATACGGACCAATCACTTTAGAGAACACCATTTAAAGCCCGCCCCTTCAAACATCCTGACCTATCAGATAACGGCAACCTCGCGCCTGAGAACAACCCCTCCCCTTTAGAGTCCATCAAGGAAGCTGTGAGTTCAATTCAGTTCAATGAACCGATTCTTGGGAATTCTTTTAAGTTTATTTTTTCAGTTTATGGAGTGAGTCTGATCAGCTTCAGTTACTTATTTATTATTAATAAAATGGCATTAGCATCTACAAAGTAAATAGGGAAGCACATTTCAAGATTCTTGATATTGGTTTCATACTGCACCAAGGAATTATGCAAAAGTTTTGCCCCCCATCATATCTTCATATTTTGCTTCCAAACATCCAGACTTTCTTGTATCTTAATGAAGGCTTGAGGAACAGTTCTCCAGGCTTCCAGTCCCTGAACCTGACCAGTTTCTAATAAATGGTTTTGTTTGTTTAGACACACAGTGACCTATGAATTAATCATTCAAGCAGAAAAAAAGCATCTAACTGAAGTCCTGAACCAGTGAAAAACCAGGAGCAGATGGTTCCAGATGATCAGGCGGTGATCAGTATACTGGTGGTGCTGAATGCTAAGTGGTTGGAACACCTTATGCAATAAATGCAATAAGGTCAAATCCCAAAACAGAAACTGTGGTCACATTATGGCCTACCCTTAAAATCTCCAACATGCCAAAGACTTACAATACTGTGCAAAAGTCCTCATCCTATCTTGCTTTGGACTTTCTTATATTTTCATGTAGTCTTGAGGCAAAGTTCTTGAGGAATACAACATTTCAGAATATTGTTAAAGCATTCTATATTTTGCAATTACCAAACCTTACGCACTGATACACTTTACATTTTTCGCCACAAAGCACCTTTACTAACTCATGTTGAATGTTTCATGGAAACATTATTGGGACACACATGTTTCCTGGGTTTGGGCACTTAACTTCCAGTGAAGGACAATCTTAATGCTTCCGCAGACCAATACATTTTGGACAATGCCACATTTCCAACTTTGTGGACACAGTTTGAGGCATGAAACTGCCACAGTAGGCTAAACAAAGCGAGCTACATAAAGACCTGCCTGCACAGAGTCCTGACCTCAGCTCCATCCAGCATGTTTGAAATAAACTTAGATTGAAAGCCAGGCATATAGTGTTTTATACCCATATTGTATCCATTCATACTGCAAGTTTTAGTCATTTATTTATGGTATCTGTCTCCTAAAATAATGGTTTGGTTTATTATACATTGTATACGTATGTTAAACAAAAATACACATCGACGGAGCTGCAGACTTTCTCGCTGCGCTGTAATTTCCTTTGTATTGCAACGACAATAAAGAATTTCTATGCTAATGAATTGATTCAACAAATTAATTAATAAGAATCGATTCAATGTAATCGATTCGTTGTTTCTCGGGTGGTTCAGTACTGCTGTCATGGCCGTCCTTCAGGGGAAGAGCCAGTGTTGTTAAGGGAGCGGCTGCTGCTGTTCCAGAGGCGATGACAGACGACTAAACCGTCCCTTAATTTTGTGATACATCTGTTCTGTAAGTTAGAACATTTTTACACCTCGTTTTGTGTTTCTAATTCTGTGAATAAATCGGTAATCCATCTAATTGAGAAGAAGCTAACAGCTAGCTCGCACCAGAGTCAGCCTCTAATGATACGAGCCAACAAGTGACTGAAAATGTTGTTATTACTGATAATAATAATCATTTTGTGGGTGTGCGAGTCAGATAGCTTTATTCCTGACCGCTCTTTCGATGTCTTAATGTTTCTGGGACTGTTGTGCTGTCAGTGCGGGTAGCCTCAGCACAGTCCGTCTGGGAAAGATGCATGTGCACAATATGGACACAAGTATTGGCCATTACACCAAAAGGGACTTTAAAGCCACCGCATTCAAATCCATAGACTTCAGTGTAAAGTTGGTCACCATTTCCACTCTTCTTGCTAGTTCGAATTTTTGCTCATTCACTCTGTAGAGCATTTATAAGGTCAGGGAAGGCACCGATGTTGGACGCGAAGTCGCAATCTCAGTTCCAGGTTGTCCCAAAGGTGCTGGATGGGCTTGAGATCAGGGCTATGTGCGGCCAGTCAAATTTTTCACCGTGAACTTACCCAGCCATGAGTTCGTTTTGCTCACTGGGGCACAGTCATGATGGAATAGAAACTGTGTCCACGAAGTTGGAAGCAGAGCGTTATCCGAAATGTGTTGGTCTACTGACGAATAAATATTGGCCTTTACTGGAAGTAAGGGGCCGAGTCCAAATCTTGGAAAACAGGTGTGTCTCAATATTTTTGTCCATATGGTTTATTCTTGTGCTATGTGTCAAATCCTTTCTGGGATGCTCCTTATGTATCCGGACGGGTAGTTGTTGATATTCTTGGTGTATTTGAAGGCATGTTGTGACTTGCAAGGCCGTACACCCAGCCATCTGGAAGCTTGTCAAGTCCTGACAGGCTAATCGTGAGTGTCTGAGAGATTAAGCCTTCAGTTACGTGAGGCAGGTAAATCTGTAGACAGTGCTTAATCTTCTAGATTAGTCCGGGAGAAAGTGTTTCAAATAGGAATAGATGACCAGTCCAGGGCTGCACGATCTATCGTCTGCTGGTTCTTATCGCAATGTTGGTCTCTGAAATACTGATATTGCGTAAGAGATAAGAAAAAAAAATTTTTATCCCAGGTGAAATTCTTGTCATTAAGACACTCAATGGAACAAGAAAGAATAAAAGATTACAAGATAAAGAACTCTGCCCTGCGAGTCACAACACGCCTTCAGAACACTCAACATATCAACAACAACCTGTCTTGATACATAAAGCTCATCCTAGAAAGGAAAAAGCATTTGACAAACAGAACAAGAATACACTACATGGACAAAACTACTGGGACACACCTGTTTTCCAAGGTTTGGGATAGGCCCCTTACTTACAGCGAAGTACAAAAAAAAGCTTCATTGGAAGTAAGGGACCTCAATTTGCTGCATTAATGACAAGAATATTACTTTAACAAATAACTACATGCAAAAATTTCGAGTACTGTACCAGTACGTTGGTAGTGCAAAATAGCTTATGAAAGCAGCCTAAAATACATCAAATACAATAAAAAAGATGGAGATGTTCTATAATAAAGAGATTAATTAAATAATTCAATCAATTCCTAGATTAAACAGCTGAGTTATATGTTGCACAAACTGAACAGAATAATGACTTAAAAAACGTAAAGAAGTTCTGCTACAGAACCCAGGAGGAATTGTATCGCTTTATGATCACAGCAGTGGCGTATCTATAGCAGGTTCCGCAGGTGCAGTCGCACACAGGCCCATGATCTCTCGGGGCCCGTCACTACCCCAGACCCGCCTCCTTAAAAAAAAAAATCTAATAAAAACATGCATAATCCAGGTGTGCTGTGATTTGCCGAAAACTACTGTAAAAAGCCTGCGGAGCGGAGCGGAGACGCGGGGCTGCCGTGAAGCACCTTCAGCCACAACATGCGAAATCTGTGGCTGTTTCGTTTTGCTGCATAAATTACAGCAGTACGCATGTAGTACAGTATTTTTATATTTATAATTACAATCTATATAAACTTCCTCTGTGCTTCTGGTTCTTTGCAGAGAGGATTGTAGTCACCCTTAATGTGTATTGCATGTATCAGAGCTCAAACATCCTCAGGATAAATTTAAAACAGTATAAGGGCCCGGATCGAATTTTCGCACCTGGGCCCATGACTCTGTTGATACGCCACTGGATCACAGGCTTTCTGGTCGCCTTCACTTCTGCATTTTAAGCCTGCAATATGCAAATGAACCTCTAACCAATCACAGAGTTTCTTTGAGGGTGACCAATCACAGCTCTGGGTGAGTTACTGGGTATTCTGACGAATTGATATCTTAATGTAATCCAATAAAATCTCATTATTTACTCTCAAAGGTGTAGGAGAATCAGTGCCTCAATGGGTGGAGCTATACTTCTGTAGACAGAATAAGGAGATGTATTTAATTATGTTGGTTTTGTGAAATCACAAAACTATGGTTTGAAAGTGGGCTGTTTTGTAGACCGTTATACATACACTATATGTTTGGGGTGAAGTAAACATACCACTTGTAACAATATTTACAGACTTGAAGCCTTTTTAAGTATACTGCTTCAAATATATGGAATTTATCTTTAAATGCTCCTTGGCCTGCATTGTTGAATATGAAGAGAGAATAGCACATATATGTTCACATCGACCCAGCCACCATTCTGGTTGATTTTTGCTTTAAATATTTAGAAATATAATTCGGAATATGGTCTGAGTATGTTCTATTATAGTTATATGCAGTATCCTGCGTAATGTTTGGCACAAAGTCACATTTTTAACCATTCTGACGTGATTAAATTGCACATTCCAGATTTTAGGTAAAAGCCATCTTCATGTTTCAGTTCATGTAGAAATTTTACATTGCCCCCCTCATTTAAGGGCATCATAACATTTGGGACAAACAATAGTAGGTACAATAGTAAACAACCATGTTTAATACTTTGTTACATAGTCAAGGAGTGCTATGCATAGAAAAATGTAGACAATATGTGTCTCCAGTACTGGAGATGAACTGGCTGTTCTAAAGTAATCCATACTGTGGTTATGGATTGTCCAGTTTTGGGTTTGTGGGCGACTACACACAGTAATGTTTAATTTTTCCATTCCATTTTTTCCTTTAGGTCAAAGGCATCATCCCAAGAGGCACATCCAGAAGAGCCATTAGTGGTGGAATAGGGAGCGGGAAGCAGTTTCCACTGACTGTAACTGCCAGCAGCCTTCACTGCATGAACGTTGTCACTCGGAGTCTGTGTGCTGAGGCTCCTCTCACACTGGCAGTACTCGCAGGATCAGTGTCTGGGGGCAGGGGCACGTGCTTGCCATCCTCTGCCACCAGGGCCCGCGTCAGGACGAGGGTCACCCCTGGTAGCCAGCGCCGCGCCTCCCCACGGAGCATGGTGAGAGGCAGGGGCTGCCATGGAGCTGCAAGATAAAAAGCAGGTGAGCCGCTTCAGGATGTGTGTTTTCAAGGTCCAAGGTTACGTTGACATCAGAAGCTGTGAACATGTACACAGTGTGACGAGACGGTTCCCCACGGGCCGCCATGCAGCTTATAGCAACATTCAACATTGTGCGAGTCATGACAGAATCATACAAGCAATACAACAAATAGAAACCACAACATGTAGTCTAACAGTGTAGTGTGAACTTCCAGTGTGATTAATGTTGCACTGTAAGTGATTAATATTGCACAGGAGACAGTCACAGTATTGTGTAGCAGTATAGGGTGAATAGGATGTAAATCTGATATAATAAACATTGTCTCAGATTTATTATGGATTGGAGTGTATGTTTGTGTATGTTTTTGGTGCAGATTTCAAGCTGTTCATACACTTTTCTCCAGTCATCTGCTCCTCACAGTACTTCCCTCCTTTCCCACACTTCTCTCAGTGATGTAATATTTGTACACAAATACAATACATTCTCCTATATTCACTTTTGGGCACTCTACATGTTTTCACCATTTATATTCACCATTTTTATTCTTGTTGAGCATCAGACAGTTGCTGAGTGGACAACTGTGAATGAAGATATGTCCAATAAAGCAAGTTTCCTTTCTAAGATGAGAGAATCTGTCACAGTGCAGGTCTGAATCCTATTAACTGGTTGTTGGTGATGTGGAGTCGAATTCTAGACTGTCCTTTAACTTTAAATGCACTCTTTCACTGTTTCAGCACTTAATAGCTTCTTAATTATCTAACTGTGGTCTGATGATCCACATTATAAGTGTAATTATATTAGGTGGCATTTTGTAGGTCAGTAGTGATGAATAAAATACAGTAAATTACATTTCTGTCGGAACTCACATACCAAACATACTTTATATTTATTTATAGCAAAGAATATTGGGTGTATCTATAGTGAATATTAAGTGAGCAACATGCAAATCTCAGTGTGTGGGAAAAAAAATACTTAAAATATATAAAACGTACCTTGTTTGGCAGAGACAGAATGCAGAACATTTTTTTGATGGGTGGATCACACACCACCACCCCATCAAACAAAATTAGTTTTACAGCAGTTCATTCCTTTGTTTTATAATTATAAATAAGTGCCACTATCAAGATAAGACCACCATCGTAATCCTCTCCCAGTATATTGTGATTGCCTGTGTTTGCTTGGACAGACCCGATGCTTCCAGTTTAAACTAGTGTGGAATCAAACCAGTGAGTCATAAAGAAGCGCAGGTCAAACAAATAGCACTTTTATTGCAGTGACTGTTATACATGTAGACTCAGTCGTTGTATAAGACATATTACTCATCCTTTTCGTGCATTCATACAAAAAGCATACAGGTGTGTGCAATAGTTTGAGTACCCCCAAGTCAAATGACTCATTTTGTTGATTTTTTAAGAAAAAATAAGGACCTAAATTACCCTTCGCAGGATAGGTTATTCTCTGCAAATTTAGCCCAACATTTCAGTTTTGTTTTTTTTTGTTTGTTTTTTTTGGTGTATGTTTTATTAGTTAAATATAATGGACAAAAAATCCTAACATAAAATGTGTGCTAACTTTTTCATTTTTATTTACTGAACTGTGTAAAACTCCGCAGTAATATGTGCAGAAGTGCATTCTGTGAATATGTTGTACTTATTTTCGCATAGAAAAACTGCTGAAATTTTGCCTATGACTGTTTATGAAGAACAGATCCTGGTTAAGACAGTGATGGGCTGGCGACAGTCCTTTGGTCTCTGTAAACAAACAAAAAAACAAACAAAATATAAATAAGTCTCATGCCCCTCCAGCCCCTCAGCTTGTTCTCCTTGAGTGCGTTCTTCATTCCTGAGGTTCTAAAGGTCTGCCGGAAGTTCAGTGCACTGAACCTAGAGACTGTTTCACAACAGGGTCAAAGAAATGTTGAACGTTTGTACTTGACAGACTCTCAGCTGAGATTGGGCCACTTTTTATGGCTCTTCCTTCTTTGGCTGTTTTATTTTTCCTCGTTGATACTTGAGACCAATGACAACCTTTTTCTGTCCAAAGATGGAAGTCTTACAGGTTAAGTAAACTCAGTACTGTTAGTTTCTGTACATGACTATAATGCGTAACTATAACGGTTATTTATGTGTCACTGTGAATAACAGTTACATATTACATTACAGGACAGTAATGCATAAATAACACAGTTACCTGTTTTCTCATGATATAACAGTGTGACATAACAGGGTGTGAGCAGTTCAGGTCCTGTGGCTTTGCAGCATGTTGGCAAAAACGAATGTGGTGTCTATTTTGGCTTTGTCCTTGAAATCCTGACACAGTTGTGTGTGTCTCAGCTTTGTTACCAAAGTCCTCTGCAGGGCTCTCCTCCACCCTGCTATTGATTTCTGCACGGCGAGAGCGGATAGAGGAGAGGCCCGGTCTCTGGGGCAGGAGGGTCACTGAGGATGCTTTCTGTCCGTCTCTCGTTTTCCAACCCCCACCTCTGCTGCTGAGACAGAAAAGTGCTGTGCTGGCTGGAATAGATGAATGCCTGCTAAACGGAGGGGCAGGGCCATGCTTTTGCTGGCCTGTCAGAGCCTTTCTTTCGCCTTTCTCCCACTTGCAGTGCCTCTCAACACAATAACTCTTTCACTTAAAAGTGTCCCGCCGGTCCTCAAGCTGAGGTTTGGCCAGCTACATGAATTGGTGAACCAGTAGAATATCTTTGTGGGTGCTTAACAGTGGCTTGTCTGCAGTTAACTCGTCGTGAATTAAAACATAAATCCTTCATGCTGGTCTATTGAGATTTTACTGCTAATGGTTCTGATTGTAGGAGCAACACACCAGTCTAGAGCTGCATGATATGGGCAAAATATCAGTAGTGTGATTTGAATTTATATAAATTACCCTTCATTATGCTTTCATTATGTTTTATATCGATCATGCTTTGTTCTTATATTATTACTTTTGTCCCTATGGATTCTGTCTCTCTCACTACTGCTGCTGTTTCTAAGAAATGTACCTATTGTGGGAGTCAGTTTTATCTTAAAGGGACCATATTATCACTTTTCTGGACTTAAAAGCCTTACATCATTTTTCAAACTATTACTCCCACCCCATACATTCCATATATGGAAAATAAGGTACAAAAACTGTCGTAGCTTTGTGCTGTCAGAAAATCAGCATATTTAAATAGATCTTTTGTTCTGGCTACAGCGATATAGCCCCAAACGTTCATGCACAATTAATGGTTAAGATTAGAAGAATTAGACTTTTTTTTGGATTACATGAAAACCTATATTCGTTAGAACTCAGTTACTCACCTGTAATTGGTCACCCTGTCAGAAACATTGGTTAGAGACTCATCTGCATATCGCAGCTCTCTGTGATATCAATATTGCAAAGACTGATACTGTGATAACAAATAATAGACAATACATTGTGCAGCCCAAATCAACTGTATTTAGAGACAACTGTAAAAGATTGTTTAAATATGTTTCTCTCTTTTTCACTGCACCATTAGCTTGCACAGTATTACCCTCTGTAAAGAGGGGCTTCCACAGTCTGTCTTGTCTGTCTGTCTGTCTGTCTATACTGAGCCGCCAGTTCTGGCATGCTGTGCATTTTGTTGGCAAGCAGCACTAGAGTGGAGAGGCTGAATGCACTGGAGCAGAGATGTGGCGGCTGGACTGACCTGCTGGATGCTGAAACAGCAGCATACATTATCCAGCAGCTCCACTTTGTCCACCACAGTGTCCTGACCCACCCGCTCGTAAGCTCAGAGCACACACTGCCCTGTCTGACTTGCAGCCTCTGTGGCGAACACAAGGACTCGGTCATGATCCTGAAAGATGGATTTTGGTTCAGGAAGGATGGTGTGAGTAGATTGTTGGCAGCAGTGCTGACCTTCTAGAGATGTGCTGCAGGCTGGTATTCACCTGTCATTTCTTGTTATTCTTTTCAGCTCTTTTAGAAACCTCAATATGTTCATGCCCTTAAAGTTAAAGTTGGTTAAGTGCGGGTGTGTGACAGAGAAAGTGATTGATTGTATATATGGTATAAACCTTCACCAGTGGACACTCCCTCAGCGTGGATGCTCACTGGTGGTTTAGCGTAGTGTTTCTCTGTCTCTGGCTGGGGGTTTATTTATAGCCGAGCTCCTCTCGTCTTCTGCGCTGTCTCCAGCGAGCGTGGGAGTCGGATTAAGATAGCGCTGGAACAAAGAGGGGATACTGTGGGAATAGACTCTTTTCTTTTTGGCCTTATCCGACATTTCTAAATAGTTCAGGATAGGGAGAACAGTGGCCTTCTGGCATAACCTTGACAGTTTAATATCCAGAGATGTTGGCAAACTGAATTAAATTTGCATATTTGTGATGTGGTAAAAAAAATGCTTAAAAATGCCTATTTTAATAGGGTAAACCCTGAATATGCCCCTGAGTTTGCTCCCAAAAGCTTTTATTTTAAACTCCTCAGCCTTAAATGAAATGTAAAGGTGAACCCATATTCGTAATGAGCACTTAAAACTGAACTCCTGCGGTGCTAGTATTTAAATACTGGTGTTACGCATGAATAGACTGTACTCTAAGGGCTTCTGTTTTTAAAAATGATTATTATTTTGTATTTGCTGGGTAAATAGAGTAATAAAAGCATATCGTTATATTTTATATGGAAATGCAGCTGAATTTACATTAATATTCCTGTTGCAAAATTTGTAAATAATATTTTTTGTAATATTTAGCAGTGAAATGCATGAAAAATTCTGTATTGCCACCAATATTCCCCAAAAAAATAGAGATATTTTTGGGTAAGTTCTCTTCTAAGAAAAATTTGCGAATAATTGAAGCCATGAGCTCGAAGCCACGAGATTTGGGTCCAAGCCTTTAGAAAACCAAGAGTGAGGTCTAACTCCCCAAAGAAACTGGGCGAGGAACCAAAACGTGAACCCGTCCTTCTCTGGTCAACCCAGAGAGAGAGAGAGAGAGTATTTAAACTGTGTCTGGTTGCCATGTAGCTCCAAGGTGTTTGATGGCTTTGTGGTGATTAGTGCTGTCCTGTCTGATGAGGTGACTGACCAGCTGCTGGTCTTTTCAGGAGGAAGGAGCGACTCCGCTGGGACTGTCCACAGCCCAGGCCCTGGGGATCCTCCGGGACCAGCTCTCCAGCCTGCTGGAGCAGCACCAGAAGCTCACCCAGCGCAGATCCACCATACAGGTCTCTCAGCATTGCCTGGTCTGTGCCTTGTTGCTCATTGAGTCGTTATCTTTAAGTGCAAAATTTAAATTTAATTCTGAATCTTCGCAGGAACTGTGGGCCAAGAGCTTCCTTCACCATGAGGACCGCCATTCATGCTTCCACTGGCCTGGAGCTGCCTTCACGTTACTGGTCGTGGTCGGTTTGCTGTGTTCCTATGGCAGCCAGCCAAGAGGCAGGTGAGCCGAGGCTGAGGGTTTACCTGGGCACTTCTTTAAAGCAGGCCGCATTTACGCTCAGCCTGTTTGGAAAATGTGACGTCATATGTAAACATACTACAAGCTCAGTGTTTTTATTGTCGGTTGGCTTCATTTGTAGTGTCACCTAAATCGGACAGAGCACAGGTTCACCCATTTTATCATTTAAATAGAGGATGGGACCTTCAAGTTGCTGACAGCATAGAAGAACACTTTAATAGTCCCAATAATGTGTAGACAGCAAAGTGGACAAAACAAGAAAAGGGAGTGGAAGCAACATAACCCATAAAAATATTCAATATAACAATGTAATATACAAACACAGTAAACAGAAAGATATGAGATATATTGATTGTTATATTGTATATACGTGTGTGTATTTTGAATATATATGTATATACACATATATACATATACATACATACATACATACATACATACATACATACATACATACATACATATATATGTGGCATTAACACAAAAGTCGATTAGTCGACTATAGAGGCACTAGTCGACGCCCTCTGAGAGTAGTCGACTAGTCTTATTTTTCTCTGCCCTTGTTTAGACGAATTGCAGTCTCTGCCTCTGATTGGCTGATGCTGACACTCGTTCCTTGGTTTAACCAATTACTATAGTCCCTTCATAAAAGGGGCGGAACCCTTGGCACTTAGGGTGGAGTGTAAACATGAGACCACAACAAGACGAGGCAGACGGCAGCAGAGAACAGAGACACACATCTCACGTGTGGAGATCCTTCACTCTAGACACGTAAACAGCAGGGGACCTGCAGAACCTGCAAGTTTGTGTGTAAGTGCAGGAAATGTGCTGCCGTTCTGCACGCCTCTGAAACCTAACATGCTAATGCTAGCACTGCAGGGAGTCCGGTTCAGAGGAGCTGAGCACCTGTTCCCACTTTCTGTTTACACTTAAATTTACTAGAACCTTCAAGGTATCAGCCTTTATTTTGTTCAGTTTAAATGTCATGTTCATTGTTAACATTACAGAGAACTTTAATAAAAGTTACTCAGTGTTGGACACCTTTGATCCTGCGTGTGTTTGACGTCATCATCGACTCGACTATCTTGATGCATTAGTCAACTAGGAAAAATCTGAAGTCATTAATGTCATAATATATATATATATACACTTTAAACTAATAAGCTGTTTTTAACAGCAGTGTTTCCTTTAACACAGTTACACAGTTACAGTTCACATATTTCTTTAAATCTCAACTTAAACAAATCAAATATAAAACCAAAGTTATTTACCACTGCAGGGCATTCACATTTGATCTAGTTTCTTATAGAAAAACAAGTTCCACTTAGAGTCCAGAGCATGGATGCTGGAACCATTCTAGCTATATAACCATAAGAATCCCCATAATAATTTTCTGATTATGCATATAATTTTCAATTTCTTCTCACTATCAGTGTTTTTAACTGGCTTTAACCTGTAAAAACTTCATGGGGGCGTTTTTCGGCTGGGTAGCATGAATTGATAGATTCTGCTGTCGATTGGCACGACGGTAGCATTTTTCGACAAGGCAGCATAAATCGTCAGAACAGAATTTTTTTTGTTGTTATTTACTATATATCTATTCTTTCTTTTCAGTGAAGGCATAGAAGTGGTCAGTGCAGGAGCGCTCTTCCTCCTGCTGCTCCTCAACCTCCTCCTGATTGGACGACAGCAGAGGCTAAAGAGGAGTGAGATGGTTCAGCGGCTCAGGTCCATCATTATTGACCTGAATGGTGAGGAAATGTCCATAAATATTTGATCTTGCAAATTTTTTTATTTTATTTTAATGTAGTGCCATCTTATCATTCTGTGTCATTCTGTGTGCGATTTCTTTGTTAACCTGAAAACATTTACAGTGCAGAAGTTCTGACAAGATGTTGAACTGTGTGTATTGTTGATCAGCTCATTTGGAAGGCAGCAGAGGGCTCCCAATCCGGTGGGCCCCTACTCGATACCCTGACCTCTACACACCTTCCTCTCCATCCTGGTCTCTGCACTGGACATATCGCGACGAGCAGCTGGTTAATCTGCCCGTTAGTCTGTTGGTCGAGGGCGATGTCATCGCACTCAGGCCAGGCCAAGAGACGTTTGCTTCCCTCAGAGGCATTAAGGTTGGTTTGGACTGTTATTTTGTGCTTATGTTACAGTCTTGTTTGTGCTGAAATCATCTTCCATGGTTTTCTGTGCTTTGACCCTCCTTGTCTCAGTTGCACTGACATTCCTACCTGCCTCCAGGATGATGAACACATTGTGCTGGAGCCCGGAGACATGTTTCCCCCATTCTCTCCGCCTCCCTCTCCTCATGGGAATGACAGGAGAGGACCTCACAGCCCCCAGCAGTACCGTCTCTTCAGGGTGGTCCGCACCCCTATACTTGACAATGTCAGGTAATGCATAGTAATTAGTAGAAATAATTTTTCTGTTATTTTTTTGTTGCGTCTCTTTAACCCGTGTTTGCTGAGCATCTGCCTGGTAGTAAAATCCATAATAAACTATCTGGACTAAAATATTTGGGCACCTGGCCATTACACCAGCAGGGACTTCATTGCATTTAAATCCATAGCCTTCAATATTTTTTGAGTTTCTGTAGGAATTTGTGCCCATTGATTCTGTCAAGTATTTATGAGGTCAAACACGAGATGAGAAGGCCTGGCTCACAATCTCCCTTCCAGTTCATCCCAAAGGTGCTGGATGGGGTTGAGGTCAGAGCTCTGTGTGGACCAGTCAATTTCTTTCACACTGAACTCCTCCAGCCACGTCTTTATGGAGCTGCTTTGTGCACTGGGACACAGTCCTGCTGGAATAGAAAAGGTTCTTCTCCAAACTGGGTCCACAATGTTGAAAGAATAGTGTTGTCTTGTTATGCTTGTGGCACTGTGTGTGATTCAAACACCTGAGTTCAGTAATGAAGACGTGTGTCCCAAATGTTTGTCCATATACTGTAACTGTTTTTAAATAATTTCAGTTTATGATTTTCTGTGTGTGTGACTGATATTCTGCCAAGACTGAATGTGGTGTTTTGATTTCTGACGCAATTGAATCTCCTGTTTTTATAGGAATAGTCTTGACCTCGCTCTGTCTCGACCCGTCACAGCTCTCGATAATGAACGGTTCACCGTGCAGTCAATCATAGCTAAGATCGCTTGCCCAGCAGTGCTGGTATGTCTGCGTTTTTTAATGTCAATATCATGGACATAGGTTTTTATAACTGCTCATTCTTAATGATCTGTCGTCATTTTTCTTCTCTTCTGTTTTAAACAGGTGGCTTTTTTTGCTGTGAATACAATTCGCTACTTCTGCGACACTCCCAGTCTCACTCCAGCTCAGTTCAACTTTTTCCAGCTTCAGGTAAGTTTCTTCCATCCTCTCAGGGTTGTTCAGACCACTGGTCTAGATGGTCTTGGTGTGTTAGCAATTATGGCTGAAGCTTCATGACGCAAAGGAAGCATTGGTGGCTGTAATCTTTAAAAAAAAATCTTTACTGTTCAGTATGTTGAGTCACTTGTCATTTTAATTCACTGTTATTTTATGTTTAAGATTTTTTGTTGGTATTACAAACCAGACACAAATATATTTAAGATGATATAGTAGATGATATACTAGTAAATTATATACTAGTAGATGATATGCTAGTATTTCTGGGAGCACTTTTTTCTTCCCAGTTTTTTGGGAAAGGATAATGAAACTTATGACACCAAAAGTCTTGAGTCAACTATCATGATGAAAAATTCCTGTTTAGTCAGAAACAAACATATTGCAATGTCATTCAGGCCCGGACCTTTTTTGAATGAAGTATTTGTTTAAATGTACAAGTTGTGTTAACTATGAAGACAAATAAATACAGAGGTTTTTCAGTGCTTTGGGGTGAAACATATTGAATAATTGGCAGAATCTGTACGACTCCCCTCCATAGCTGAGCTTCCAGGCAGGACAAAGAAATGTATTGTTTTTACAGTCTAATAAATGGTGGAGCCACTAGACTTCCAGTGGAGCCCAACATCTGGGTGGGATCCAAAATACCGCTGTAAAAGTGCTGATCTTCACTCCCCTAAAACAACATGTCTGATTCTACAGTAAACTCCTGCTGAAGCATTGCTTCCACAAACTCTTATTAAACAGTTCGTCCTTACAGTGATGTGGAGTAGATATTTAACTTTGTAATTAAATTCATAAACATATTGTCAACCGTTTCAGAGCAGTGATATTCTGGAAAGCCTGTGCTTACCTTACTGCTGCTGCAGTGTGATGTGTCTGGTGTCTCCTGTGTTGTTAGATGATGGGAGTGCTGCCCATCCTACCTCTGCTGTTTCCAGTCATGTGGGTCCTAATCATCGCTTACGGAGAGGCGCGCGTGTTAGGCGAGTCCAGCCGCAACTCTCCTACAGGCTTGGTGAGCCCGTTTTAGTACTTTAGTCACTGACTGTGGTTAAACCGCTTCACCACACGTCCTCTGCACACTTAGAAAGGGCACATGCACACACATAGATTACTATACAGCCCACATTGCTCAAAAAAAAAATCTCCTGCCTTTCAGTAACACAATGTGCGATTCATCTGGCTCGTGTATTAACCTGCACAGTGCTGAGCTTATGTGAGCTTGTGTGTTCAGCTTTAAGCGCGCTAGGCAGGCGCGGCGAGTCCCTAAAGTGCGGATAAGGGGTTTTAATTCACCTCTTCTCTCGTCCCAGCTGGCTAAGTTCTCTGAGGACACTCTAAGCAGCTACACGGAGGTGGTGTCCTCTCAGGTACATGCTGTGTATAGTCCCTTTTGCCTTTTTTCCCTTCGCTCCTCACGCGCTGCACATGACCCCTCTCTCCTATTGTGGACCGCACCACCGCCGCCAGCACCATGTAGTCATCATATTTCATTTCTCTCGCTTTTACCTGGAGCTCTTTCTTTCAGCATTTAAATCATTCGAGGTAAATGCTGTTTATTACAAGCTAGCACTTTTGCTCTTCATTCTATTATTTTCTTTTTGTTTTTTGAGCCTTTGTAGTTTCTTTCCATCTTGATTGACTGATGTTGCAGCATTCAAGCATCCAAAGATCCTGTCGATTGTACGTTTTGGCTTCTTGTATTGAAAACCCTCTTGCCAGTCTTGCACCAGCCAAGCACCTCCCCAGCCTGTGCCTGCCTGCACCCCTTGTATGTGTATGGCCTGCATGATTAGCATTTGCTTCCTGGAATGAGCTCTCTTATATCACGTAGTATGAATATATAAAAAAACTAAACAAAGCTTGATTATTGCTGATAAATAATTGGGTGTGGTTCTGGAACCGTTCGTGCTCTTATTTCTATTCATTCTCCCTTTTTCAAGCTGCACAAGAGTTTGACTTATGGATATGCAGTAATATGCAATAAAGTAGATAGATACAGTCTTGAGTCACCCATTTCTACATATTTTGCTTCCAGAGATCCAGGTTTTGTTGTATTTTAATGTAGTCTTGAGGAACAGTTCTCCAGGCTTCCTGAAGGACTTTCAGAGACTCTCATTTCCAGTCCAGTCCCTGAACCGGAC
>JBBMFX010000101.1:34876115-34886323 GCA_037832545.1 Rhabdalestes septentrionalis | reverse complement strand
ACACTCAGTCTCTCCTCAGCATCCTCCTCCCAACACACTCAGAGTCTCTCCTCAACATCCTCCTCCCAACACACTCACAGTCTCTCCTCAGCATCCTCCTCCCAACACACGCACAGTCTCTCCTCAGCATCCTCCTCCCAACACACTCAGCACGTGTCCAAACCAACACGATCTCGCGTCTCTGACTTTTCTTCCAAAAGGTCCAAATGCCTTTAATTCGCTTATTTCTATCTTGTCCATCCCTGTGTGCAAGAAATGGAACGAACCACGCGGGGGAATCCACTGCGTCCGCCCACCTCTCCTCAGACCAATGGGAGCATGGCTCGGGCGGAGTTTGGATAAGGCTCCTCCCCCCGAGATCCTCGTTCCTGCAGTGGGGCGCGCGCTGCTCAGACGGGCCAGCTGCTTCTCCTCGTGCGTGCTGTGTGATGTGAGGAAGATCCGGTGTGACTTTTGGGAGTTCATTTTGTTTATATTGTTTGTTGTTCTGTTTTAGGAGCTCCTGCACTCTCTGGATCTTGGATGCTCATGTCTCTCTGCTCCAGACACGCAGGCTCGTGAGATTCTGGAGGAATTTATGGACTCCTTGGTCCTCATTTTTTCAAACGAGATCACTGATCAGTAGTGGAAAGCGCGAGACAGCGAGTCATCGATTGAAACTCGCTGTGTTCGCGCTCCTCTTTAAAAGAGAACCGAGCGTCCCGTTGACGTGAACCGATTCTTTACAACTCGAACCGATTCACCGAATCGAATTTTCCCGACCGTGTCCTCGCAACGGTGAAGACTTTTTGTAACGGCATTCGAATAATTCCTCGGTTTAAACTCACTTGCAGACCCATATATTCTGGTTTATCGCTTTTACTGAATCAAAAATAACCACGTACAGATCGGAGAGATGGGCATAAAGTCGAACCGATGAATCGTTAAGGCTCGATTAATCTAAACGAATAGTGAGAACAGGGTCGGTTCTGTGAGCCGCTGACTGGTTGTAAAGGCAGAACCCAAGCCGGAGAGATGTCTCTGAGCAGGAGTTTGGAGTGGGAGCACTTTGAGGAGCGGGAGAAGACGCGGAGGCCCTCGCGGGGCAGTGGGGGGTCCCAGACGGGGGCCCGTGGGAATGGCTCGGTCCCGAGTCCCGCACACAGCGCACACTGCAGCTTCTACCGAACGCGTACGCTGCAGTCGCTCACCAGTGAGAGGAGGGCCAGGAAGGTCCGGTTCTACAGGAATGGGGACCGGTACTTCAGGGGGCTAGTTTACGCGGTGTCGAGTGAACGGTTCCGCTCCCTGGACGCGTTGCTGATGGAGCTGACGCGCTCACTCTCCGACAACGTGAACCTGCCGCAGGGCGTGAGGTGCATCTACACTATCGACGGAACCAGGAAGGTGTCCAGCCTGGAGGACCTGCTGGAAGGTGAGGAGACATTTTGAACACCCCAGAGGGGAACTCCAACAGTTGTGCAAAATTTCAACATTATAGCAAGAGACAGGTTAGGGCTGGGCAATTAATTGAACAGTAATCGAAATCAACAATCAGAATATATAATCGATCAAAAATTTCTAGGTCAATTATTTCAGTTATTTTCCCTTTAAAAACACTACCACATGTAGAGTCACTATTTTTAAAAAGAAAAACATAAAAAGAAAAACAAAAAATAATTTATTTTGTTTCCATAAGTGCAAGTTTTTTATTTTTATTTTGCCTGGTAAGTTACTTTTATAGTGATTTAATATATGTGAGAAGTAACTACTAACTATAACTAATTACTTTTTTAAAGGTACTTGCCCAACACTGCTTGTAATATGTGAAGCATATTTATTGTACAAAACTTGTCAGTGAACTATGAAGGCAAAAAATAAATAAATAAATAAAATAATCGTTCATTAATCGTAATCAAGTAAAACGTTCAATTAATAGAGATTTAGATTTTAGGCCAAATCGCCCAGCCCTAAGACAGGTCACTCTTAAGATACTTACTGATTCTGGTGTACTCCCAGTAACACGTCACTGAAGGACAGTCACCTGGACACCCTAGTAAAATTTTCGGAACTAATATAAGCTTATATAAAATTTTATTGAGGCGTATTCCCTTTCGTCATAAAAACAGGTCGCTCTAGAAAAGTGTATGACTCTTTCATAACTTATATGAACCTAAGTGAGCTTTTATAAAGGTTTAAGTCCTGAACCAGTGAAGAACCAGGAGCAGATGGTTCCAGATGATCAGGTGGTGATCAGTATACTGGTGGTGCTGAATGCTGAGTGGCTGGAACTCCTTTATCTAGGCTCCTTGGAGCTTTAGACACTTAGTCACAGTGAAATATTTGTTCAGATTTGTTTATTTAAATCTACTCAAGATGGCAAATAAGACAGATGTTTGACAGACAGAAAACTGTGCTTTTGCACCGACAAGGTGATTCAAAGCAAAATATAAAGGAATAAGTAGTGGCTCAAGACTGAGTACAGTATTTGAAGTGTGATGTAAATGTTTGTACGATAAACTAGTTTCCTGAAATTGGTTTAGTGCAGTTTGCTTCAGTTTCAAGCTGTCTGCTTTATTGCATAACTCCAAACTCTCTCCAAATAAGGTTATTGGGCTCAATGCCAGGTGCATCTAACCTCACAGATAGGCTTTATCCAAGTCTGAATGGACGGAGGTATTGCAGTCTGTGGCGGATCTTAGCTTCACATGACTGTCTCAGACTGAGAAACATGGGCATCTTTAAATAATTGGTTGCACACATGTATGCCTAAAAACTAACAATGTCAGGTACAGTGTCTAGAAATGGGTTGAATAACCTTATAGTATTGTGACAACAGTTTATTACGGTTTATTTGTGTTCTGTCTAGGGAAACTCTGGGTACATTTCAGATTCCACTCTGCAGATTTTTTGACAGAGCAGCTCCATTCCCAGAGATTCCAGTACACAGCTGAATGTCTTGTCAGAGAGGAGACGTAAATCTCACTGACTCTGTTTATGCGTGTGTGGTGTGTCTGCATTTGCGTGTAGGAGATGTTACGCTGTGTGTGGAGACACCTGTGTGGTGTTCTGAAAGGAGAGTCTCGGACGCTGTGCTACACCTCCAGTCTCCTGCACAACCTGGGCTCAGTTACAGTAAGCACCTGCCCTTTTTTGTTTGTTTGTTTATTTCTTTTTTTTTTTTCTTAAGCATAGTATTTTTAGTACTAAACATTACTAAACTAAACAGTATTTCTGCTGTGTTTTATTTTGGCCTTATACTATATTTTATATTGTCCAAGGGCATCTTTCTTTCATTCTTTCTTGATTTTTCTTTTCTCTCTGTGACTGCACTAGTGTGTGTAATGAAGCATAGTGCATTTAGTTCTCAGTATTTTCTTATTTTATACTCTATTTGGTATTGTTCTTCTGTCTCTGTGTGTCTTTCCTTTCATTTTTGAGAATTTTATGTTGACTCTATTTTTAAAATATTTTTTTATGTCTCTGTGTGTCTTTTGTTTCTTTCTTTTTGCCTCTTTTCTTGATTTTTGGCTCTTCCTTTCTTTTCTTTTTTGTTTCTGACCACAGTATTTTGTTTATGAAGCATAGTGTATTTAGGACAAAGGGACTTCTTGTCTCTTTGTGTCTGTGCAGTCATAGCATCAGTAGTTTCCAATGGGATCAAATTTTCTGATTCTGATTAAGATTTCCCTTGGCCCCAACACCTGTGGTGTGTTGGGGATTTGTAATTTGTGACTTCAGCAGGCTGAACAGTTTGTTGGGGGTACCTGTTGACGGAGATAAATTTAGATCAAATCTACAGCAGCTGATCGCAGTTGAATGTTTCTATCGCAGGTGCTTTGCTGTGTGGATAAGCAAGGCGTGCTGTCCTGGCCCAACCCCAGCCCAGAGACTGTCCTCTTCTTCAGCGGGCGCGTCGAGCCATCCCACGACAGCCAGGAGGACCTGAGAGACGACCTGTCCATCAACTCTTTCTGTCGTCTGGAAGGAGAGGAGGACCGAGATGAGGTGAGGAGGGCAAGCACCTGGCTGCATTTCCGAACCTGTACCAGGATTTTAATCGCAAACAAAGCATTAACTGGACATAATTTCACCTCATTCACAGCAGGCTTTTAGCAGTTGGTAAAAGTTCAATCTGACCTTTATTATGTTATTTCTTCACTGTAGGCTCAGGAAGGTGAGGCTCTCCTCAGTGTTTCTGCCTTTGAGCCATCCCTGAATCCAACCAACGAGCCAGAACCTGGTGAGGTGTCCCGGGACACGGGACGCTCTTGTGACATGCACCGCACGCGCCGGGGCCCCCAGGGCACGCGCTCCAAACACCCGTCTGGCTCCAACGTCAGCTTCAGCCACGATACAGAGGGAGGAGAGGAGGAGAACACTCAGGTATTAGACACGTACACACACACACACACACGCACACACAAAGAAGAGGAAAAATCATGTGTGTGGTCTGATAGGTCACTTAAGGTGTACTAATTCATGTTCTGCTAGAAGCTTCATCTTCTAACAGCTCTTGATTTTAAGTCTAGGCTTACCAGTAGGAGGGACATGTTTTATTGTGGATTACAAAGCACTGATGTACTTCGCTCTGGATAAGAGCTTCTTCCAGATGCTGTAATTGTAAATGTAAATCCTTGCAGACAGCAACATGACATAATCACATCCTAAGCTTAAACCTTGGAAGGAATGCAAAAAATATAAAGTATATCATGTGATATTCATGGAAGACGTTTTTTTTTGTTGTTTTTTTGTGTGCATGTGTATTTTTCCAGCTGTGTGGCATCGATGGCCTGTGTGAGGCAGAAGACTTTGTGTGTGACTATCACCTGGAAATGCTGAGCCTGTCTCAGGACCAGCAGAACCCTGTCAGTATCCAGTTTGATGACTTGGGCTGGCAGGGGCACCTGTCCTCCCTAAAGCCCTTGGGCCTCAACATCATGCTGAACCTGTGCAACGCTGCGGTCACACATCAGTTGTGCCGCTTCTCTGACCACTTGTCCAATTTAGCCCTGCAAGAGAGCCATGGGGCTGTGCTGCCCGTGCACGTGCCCTGGGGCCTCTGTGAGCTCTCCCGGCTCATAGGTGAGCATGAGCACACACTGAATCATACACTTGTAGCTGGTCAAGGGTCATGTTGAATGCTGAAGCACTGCTAACCACAAACTGAGTCGGTGCCTGTAGTTTGGGGAGCAGTTTCTCTGCTTAGGCACAATTGATTTACCTCATCAGCTAATTTTCAGAATCCGGAAACTTTATTGATCCCAGAGGAAGTTGCTTATATTACAGCTGCACAGACAGACAGAGACAAGAAAATAAAAAAATAGAAATTCCAAATAAATCCATTCAAAAAATCAATATGCTGTGCTACATGGACGAATACTAGAGATAATAAACTGACAGTTAGGTACATTGATAATAACACAAATGGTGCTTAGGTGTCTTTTATAGCACATTATATAGACAGTACATAAGTAGTCTGGACATATTTAGTCATCATTTGAGTTTGTTAGTGGCATTTTAGGGAAAATTGAATATAGTTCTAGCCTGAATTGATTGTTGTTTTATGTTTTGGTGCATTAATGTAAAAGCCCAGGGAAACTGTGGAAATGAAATGTTCATATACTGAGTTTCTGCTTGATACTGTGTCGTTTTGTTCTGGTTCCTTTGTAAAGGTTTTACTCCCGGAGCGAGAGAACTCTTTAAGCAGGAAAACCACTTGGCCCTGTACCAGCTGCCTTGTGGAGAGAAGCCCAGAGAGTCGGTCCCACGCCGCCTGCACCACTTCATCAAACGCCAGCCTCCAATCAGCCACCTGATAAGCCTGCTGGTCCGGGACAGCACCACCAGTGAGAAATCTTCAGCTTTATTCCATCTGTTTCCTGTTTATATGTATTGGTTTGTGAAGTCATTGACATTTTGAACTCTTCTCAGACAATGTGCAGATGCTCTCGCACGGCTCAGCTGACCTCATCCTGGAAGCCTGCACAGACTTCTGGGACGGCACAGACATCTACCCGTTGTCTGGTTCTGACAGGTGAGACACACATTCTATATAAATGTTCGTATTTTGTGCATACTTTCTTGTGGACCAAGAGGACATGGGTTTGAATCCTACCTTCAACACACCACCACTGGGTTCCTGAGCAAGACCTTTTAACCCCAAGTTGCCCCAGGGAGACTGCCCGCTTTAGTAAGGGAATGGATGTCGCTTTGGATAAAAGCATCTGCTAAATGATGTACATTTAAATGTAAGCATAGTAAATTGAGTTTTTCTGTCCCCACAGGAAGAAGATTCTGGATTTCTACCAGCGTGCCTGTCTGTCAGGCTACTGTTCTGCCTTTGCCTATAAACCCATGCAGGTTGCACTATCCAGCCAACTGAATGGGAAGTGTGTGGAGCTGGCTCCTGGCCCTACACTCTTCTCTGGAGTGGACCTGCCCAGCACCACACCTATCAAACACTGCAGCCGCCGTAACAGCTGGAGTTCAGATGGTGAGCCAGACTGAAAGACTGATTTTTGGTTCATATACCTTTGCGTTTGGTGGTGGAGCTTAGTGGGTAGGATACTTGCCTCTGGACCAAGAGGTCATGAGTTCGAATGCTACTTTCAGCACTGCACCCCTGCGCAAGACCCTTAACCCCCAGTTACTCCAGGGAGACCCCTGGGGAGACTTACTTTGGATAAAAGTATCCAAAACATCATAAATATACATTTAAGTCACCTGATTTCAGTTATGCAAATTAGGCATGTTACTTTCTGTTCACCAAATGCACTAAAATAATGGGGCTTCACTGCAGACCTGATTGATGCTCTTAAGGTAGAATATAATCAAATATTTCAGTTGGACTAATTAGCTTATCTGGTTAAGGGTCTGTAATAGCGAGGTGGTTGTTGCGCCTTTGCTCGCGTACCATCATTAATTTCAGTCAGAGTGTAAATCATTTTTACCCATGCTGTCACTCAAACTCCAGCCTTCTCTGTTTATAATGTCCGTACATATCTAAATACTTTCCAGAG
Organism: Rhabdalestes septentrionalis; assembly: GCA_037832545.1. Lineage (NCBI taxonomy): Eukaryota > Metazoa > Chordata > Actinopteri > Characiformes > Alestidae > Rhabdalestes > Rhabdalestes septentrionalis. Next base: position 34,879,322 of record JBBMFX010000101.1, on the reverse strand, counting down.
GGCATTGGAGAGGTCTTGGAGAAGGAGGACTGTGTTCAGGCCCTGAGTGGGCAGATCTTCATGGGCATGGTTTCCTCACAGTTCCAGGCCCGTTTGGACACGGTGCGGCTCATCGAGAACTTGGTGGGAGCGTGCATCCGCTTCGTCTACTTCTCCAGAGAGGATGAGCTGCGCAGTAAGGTAGGTCAGATTGGTATACTAAGAGAAACAGACACAGTGGAAGGCTGCAGTGATTACTGATAAGACGTGTGATAAATTTTCACATGGACATTTGTTGTTTCAGTAATATTTGCCTGAAGGACATACACCCTTTATATAATGCTCTCTATGTTTCCTGACCATAACTCCTCCCTACACCACCATCACTGCACTTTTTAGTATTTTCCATGCTACAAATGTACCTGATACAGGCCTTCCCTGGATCAAGGTGGGTGTGCAAGAGCAGAGAAAACAATAAAATATTCAGAGGCAGTGGGGTCATCGAAGACGGAGCCTGGAAACCACTGCTTTACAACACTCAGAGAATGCATGTGGCCTGTTACACTATGAGGAATGCTGATGGTGATTAATTGAACCATAAAAGCAGCAACTGCTTGTTATATTCAAGAAAATGCTTGTTATATACCAAAACAGCTAGTTATATACAAAAAGGGGTTAAACCGAAGCAGACAAATTACTTGATTAACCTAAAAATAGTCTATAGATTAATTGATTGTAGACTTAATGTAATTACTTGCATCCCTAATGCAAGACAAACTAACCCTAATGCTGTGCAACATTTTTGCGAGTGTATTATGTTGTTTATGTTGTAGGTGTTTGCAGAGAAGATGGGTTTGGAAACAGGCTGGAACTGTCATATCTCTCTGACTCCTAATGGAGATGGCCTTGGGGATGGAGCTCCGTCCAGTCCCAGCCAGGCAGACTCTGTACACGAAGACCCACTGCAGGGTATGTATGTTTGTGTATATATATATATATATATATATGTGTGTGTGTGTGTGTATATATATGTGTGTGTGTGTGTGTGTGTGTGTGTGTGTGTGTGTGTGTGTGTGGATGTGGATGTGTGTGTGTGTGTTCAGAAATTTGTCTCCATTTTCTTGAGTTGGTGTTATATATAATGTTTTAGCTATAAGTGCATATAGGGAACTGTAGTACAGTATCACATGGGGTCCTTAAGTTCTGCCACAGATCCGTTTCTTCAACAGTGATTTAGGTTAGGGTATGTTTCAACTAACAATTCAAAAACACTTACTGATCCAAACAGAATTGTAAAATCATAAAAAACACAACGAAGCCGCAGAAAAAGGGAAAGGAAATCTCTCTCACTCACTCATGCCATTATTAACGGAGACTTTTATATGTTTGGATGCTCAGATTCTCGGGATGATGCTGAAGGTCCGTTACTTCCTGAGGATGAAGGCCAGTCAGACCTTGCCAGCTTTCAGCCAACAGACAGTGACGTGCCCAGCTTTCTGGAAGACTGCAACAGAGTAAGCAGATTGTACCCCTGGCTGTGTCAGTGCCTTATGAAAAAATTCATAACCTGTTCCTGGGGTACCACTGCCTGCATGTTGTGCTTTTCTTGTTTAAACACACATCAGAAACACTTCACCTACTTTGCTGGGAGTTGGCTAAAATTAATAGTGTAATCAGAGCCACACTTTTAAACAGGTTTCTCTAGGATCAATGAAGTTTTCGAATTCTGGTCCTGATGTTGAATTCTCCTGTGTGTTTGTAGGCCAAGCTGCCTCGCGGTATTCACCAGGTCCGCCCTCACCTGAAGAACATCGATAATGTGCCTCTGCTCGTGCCACTTTTCACAGACTGCACCCCAGAAAGTGAGTCTCTGGTGCTGACCGTACAACTCCCGCAATTTTTATTATAGATTTTGAACAGCAAGGAAAGTGGTTAAATAGGGTTCGATATGTTTCTCTGTGTGAATGTCTTGCAGCCATGTGTGAGATGATGAAAATCATGCAGGAGAACCGAGAAGTGACATGCTGTTTGGGGAGCTCGGCTAACTTTCGCAACAGCTGCCTGTTCCTGCAGAGTGACATCAGGTGGGCCCACATGTCCACTCAGCTATATTCTAATCATGTCTGGTGCTGTACTGTGCAAAAGTACATTTTGCTTCCAAATGTTCAGACTTTCATAGAGTTTTATGTCGTTTTCAGAGACTCTCAATTCCAGTCCAGTCCCTGAACCTGACCAGTTTCAGGGGAATGTTTTCGTTTAAGCAAAGTGATGATCATGCGGTGATCAGAATAGTGGTGGTGCTGAATGCTGAGTGGCTGGAACTCCTTTATCTAGGCTCATTGTGTCTTCAGACACTTTGCAGCCTGTCACAGTAAAACATTTGTTCCAATTTCTTTGAATTTATCTGCTCAGTATGCAAAAGATAAGACAGTTTGACAGGAATAAAATAGTATTTTTGCACCAGCAAGAGGGATTAAAGTAAAATATAAAGAAATGAGGGGTGGCTAAAACTTTTGCTCAATACTTTGTTTGGCTGCATATCAACTGTGAGCTGTTTGTGTTTGTGTGCAGTATCTCTCTCGACCCTCTGTACCCGTCCCGGTGCTCGTGGGAGACCTTTAGTTACGCATCTGGCTGTGGGATGGGTGAGGAGCGAGAGGAGCTTTCCCCACTGAACCTCAGCTCCCGCCTCAACAGCCTCGGCTGCTCCGTGTCCTTCCACCATGGCGAGAGCGTCAGCATCGTCAAACTCATAGAGCAGGTATCACACCCTCAGTGGCACATTCTACAGAAGTAGACGCAACCGAGTAAAAGCAGTGACACACTCGCTGCACATTTAAATATTGTATCTTTCCGAATATTTATTTATGTAGCCCATTATTGTACACAAAGGTTATGTAATGTCCAGGAATAGAATAAAAAAGTAATACATTAGTAGCTCTTTGTTAGATTATGTCAACAATATGAGCTGGAGAAATGAGTGGAGGTTGTGTATGCTTGTTCCATTGCAGGCCAGGCACTCCATGTCTGGGATTCGCAAGTGCTTCCTCTTCCTACTGCAGTGCCAGCTCACCTTGGTTATCATTCAGGTGAGCACAGCTGCCACAGGTGTTTTAGTGTCTAAACATGTTCTCAGAAAGGGTTTGGAAAGTATAGTAGTGTATATTCCTTGCAGTGGTAAATTTTAGTTTTTCTCACTTGTAGGTAGATCATTCCGTCATTCAATCA
>JBBMFX010000101.1:34845802-34869932 GCA_037832545.1 Rhabdalestes septentrionalis | reverse complement strand
TGTGTGTGAGAGAGAGAGTGTGTGTTTGTGTGTGTGTGTGAGAGAGTGTGTGTTTGTGTGTGTGAGAGAGAGTGTGTGTGTTTGTGTGTGTGTGAGAGAGAGTGTGTGTGTGTGTGTGTGTGTGCAGTTGTAACATTAACAGTTTCCAATGGGATCAATAACATTTTCTGATTCTGGTAGTTCTTAATATTTTGTATGCTCTTGTATTTTCTGGTAACAACCAAAGTTTTCTTTCTTTACCCTGTAGCGGAACGTCAGAGCACAGAGCAGTCCAGACTCTCCATGCCTCTTGATGTGTACAGATCAATTGCAAGACATCAAAGCTCATTTCTGGACCTTGTAAGTGTCTCTTTTGCCTGGTAGTTATCGCTTGTTTTGTGTGAATAGCAGTTGTCTTTTACTTTAGAGCCTTTTGTATTTTATGTCTGTGGAGTTAGTTGTAGTCGTAGTCATAGTCGTAGTTGTAGTTGTTGTTGTAGTAGTAGTAGTAGTAGTAGTAGTGGTAGTAATAATCATAATAATAGTAGTAGTAGTAGTAGTAAATTGTTGGGCTTACTAGACCAAGTTGACAATCAATCATGTTCATTTCTTTGGTTGTGGCTCCTAAAAGGGGGTTCCACATCGTACACAAGCAGGGATTAAAGATGGCTGTTTTCCTAGCGATCAAAGACAGAATGCTGAATGCCAATTTGCTAACAATGTCAGAAATTTAGGATGACAGTGTAAAATTTAGGATGACAGAAATTTTGGATCTCACAGTGTGTGTGCTGCTACACACACCATCATACATGTACACGCCTTCACACACGCCGACGTACATCTACATGCCTTCACACACACGCACGCCATCGCACATCTATACACGTGACATTGTGCATACTGGATCCAGAAGTGTTCAGGCCACAAAGGCCTCGCTCATTAGCTTTTGAGTAGATTCTGGTGTGTTTAATAAGGTAAACTCAGCAGTATTGTGATCCTCTAGGATCTGAGTCTGCCACATGTCTTCTAATGTCTCTACTACTCTATAGGTAAATCAGAAGTCTGGGGCTCAGGTGAATGTGCTGCCGGATGGGGATGTGCAGAGCTCCGTCTGCTTCTTGCTCCAGGGAACAGCTGAACAGATCCTCGTAGCGAAGTGTGCTCTGGACAAACTGGCCACGGACAGTGAGGTTATCACTGATGTGATTGAGGTGCCACAGACCGCCTTTGGCCGAATCATAGGTATTACACTATGCATTTGATAAAATTCAGCAGTGGAATTATCCACTTTCATGAGGCGCAGATTAAAAGAGCCCAAAATATGCTGATAATAATCTGTTTGGTACTTTAGGTCGTGGGGGTGAGACCCTGAAGTTCATCAATCGAACGTCAGGAGCTCGTGTGAGTTGTCCGAGGGACCGTGGCCACAGCCTAGAGGAGAAGGGCAAGGTCACAATCATGGGAACACGGCAAGAAGTGCAACAAGCTAAGGTGAGGAATTTTTTGTGCAAAAACAAACATCAGAATAAGCCAATGGAATCGCACTGTACTACAAACAAATGCAGGGTCAAAATAGAGCCACGGCCGAACCTCACTACTTGTACATCAGAAAATTATCTAACCGCAGATGCAATTGGTTAGAGGATGTCTGTGGAAATAAACGAATAAATAAATGGGGCTCAAAATTAACAACTGGGAAGTTGACATTACTCCCTATTTGGGCTGAAGCTAAATTTCAGAGTTTTTCATGCTGTGAAAAACATGTACCGGAACATCGGTAAAAAGTTAGCTGGCTTTGCATGGCTAAATAGAAAGAAAAATAATATCAAATTGGACAAAAAATAAATAAATAAAAGACCGCATTAACAAAGGCAGCATTTTTAGAAAAACTTTCAACGGGCTCGACTCAATGGGTGTGGTTTTGGGACGACCGGCCATAAAATGTGTGGCGAGAAAGGAGTCAGAAACTCGTTTACTGGACTGAGATACTGAGAATGTGCCATGTAATGAGCAATTTAGGTACAGCGCGGTTCCTGTATACCAATAGAAAAGTCCCTTAAGTGAGTAAAAGACAAGAACACTCCAAAGGTAATACATGTATTTCTGCATTAAACTCTTCTAAACTGTAGGAATAATAATCAGTTTAATTTGTGTAGCAGCATTACACAATCAAATGGGAAACATTTAGAAACCCACATTGTGCTATGTAGAGATTAACATTTTCTCTCAAAAAGACTTTTATAATTAGCTCATGCATTGTGTCATGTGTTCACGGAAGTATAACCACTAATGTTTTATGTGCAAACTCTTTGTGAGTAGAAGGAAAATGCAATGCACTGAACTCAATCAGTGTCCATATCAACATGTCCATTTAAAAAAATAAGTACACAAGTAACTTAGAGTAGAAGTCTCTGACCTTTTTATTTTGTGTTTATTCATAGATAGTATATCCTTGTAGATTACGGTGTCAGAAATATACAGAGAATAGTATATATTTCCACCTCTCTTACTCACCTCTTTTGTGTAAATAGAATTGTGTATCTAGAACAAAGCATTTTGAAAGTATAGTTGTCTTGAATACTGTATGAAATATTGCACTCGTTTTTGTGTCATAAGCATTGTCTAATTCTGAAAAGTCTGTTTAAAATGACTAAACACAGTTTGATGATTTGCGTGTCCAGTTTTTTAGCTAGTGGTGTTGGCCTTGTGGGTGGGATGCCTGCCTTTGGACCAAGAGGTCATGGGTTCGAATACTACCTTCAGCACGCCACAACTGGGTTCCTGAGCAAGACACTTAACCCCAAGTTGCTCCAGGGAAACTACCTCCTGTAGTTAGGGAATGGAATGGATCAGGGGTCTCAAGCCTGTCCAGAAAGGGCCGCTGTGGGTGCAAGTTTTCAGTCCAATCAAGAAGAAGCCACACCTGAGGAACTGAAAACCACGACCAACTGGTTACAGAGGTGGAATTGGGCGTGACTCCTGCTTGGTTTGAAGGAAATCCTGCACTTACAGCGGCTCTTTCTGGACAGGTTTGAGACCCCTGCTTTGGATAAAATGGTAAATGTCATAAATTTAAATGTAAGCTTCCTTGTTTCATTTGGCCTCACAGCTATGGTGTGAAATTAAAGAAGCAAATGACCAAGGATAAATTATCTGTGAGCTATTGAAATGCTCAGAATTGGTGAGGTAGTCTGACGGATTGTCCCGATTCTGCTTTTTGTAGAAGATGGTCCTGGAGAAGGTGTTGGAGAATGAGATCGTACGGAAGCGGATAAGTCAGTCCTCTGCTTTGCGCCAGAAAAGGAAACCTCCAGAACTGGAACTGCTAGACAAAGCTCAGGGCCCAGAGAATGAGTGCATGCAGAACATCAACGGGGAGGATCTGCTTTCCCCAGTGACCGAAATGAGGTTTGCTCAGACCTTTGGCTCCAACGGGTTTGCAAGCAGTGCTGACCAAACTGCGGAGAATTCTCTAAAATCAGACGAGGATGAGATTCTTTCGCCTGCATCACCATTAGAGGTCTCAAAATTTGAAAGTAAGTACAATGGGCTTAAATTTGCTAACAGTCACCTAATGGGCTTGGAGATGTAGAAAATCTTGTTGAAGGCTGATTTAAATCCCATCTTAATTTTGCACAGTACTGCTCTTGCCAGATTCCAGAATTATACAGTAATTGAGCTACCCCACATATTCCTCATATTTTGCTTACAGTGTGGTCTTGAGGAAAAGTTCTCCAGGCCTCCTGAGGGACTTTCAAAGTCTGTAATTTCCAGTTCAGTCCCTGAACCAGACCAGTTTAAGAGAAATATCTTTGTTTGTTAAGACACAGAGTGACCTGCATATGATAACTTCCAGCAGAACAAAGAGCATCTAACTGAAGTCCTGAACCAGTGAAGAACCAGGAGCAGATGATTCCAGATGATCAGGTGGTGATCAGTATACTGGTGGTGCTGAATGCTGAGTGCTCTTTGTATCTTTAGGCACTTTGCAGCCTGTCAGTAAAACATTTGTTCTCATTTCTTTCATTGAATCTACTCAATCAGCCAAAATAGGGTTAAGGTTAGAAATAAAGTATAAAATAGTTTGGGTTTTTTTGCACTGTCTAGGTGAATCAAAGCAAAATATAAAGAAACTAGGGGTGGCTCTAGACTGCACATGTATTTTCTGTTCCCAAGATTAATGTTAAAAGATTTCCCTTCCCTCTCTGGCTTAATGTTTTGCCACCCTGTGGTGTAGTTTTTTACTTGATAAAGCTGTTATTGTGTTTATCAACCTCGTGATGCAGCAGGTTTTATCTGAGTTCCCTGACTCGCCTGATATGTTGACATTAGTTTGAGATTTTGCCTAGTGATTAAACTTAACTTGTGCTCAGTTTACTTTTGAAACATGTGGCTTGGATGGTTTTAATCTTTTATTTTTTCCTTTCTGTATATTGCATTTTATGACTTTACTATGCAAATATGTTATGTTACATTTGCTTAAATGTTTTGGAACATTGATTGGAACATGCAGTACAATATAACAAGTTCTTGTCATGTGCAATATCATCATTATGTGCAATAGTCTAACATGTGAAATATCACTGTATGTCAGTATTACCTATACTGCTTATCTTTCTACATGCAATAATGGACTCGGTTGAGAGAATTCCAAACCACTATTTGTATTACTAGTAAGTCTCTTAACTGTAAGTTACCGTACTTATCTATAGTGTTAATACCCAGTATTTGTGTGTAGACTATGGAGTATTTCTGCAGTTATTTGATTTTTTGAATAGACTTTATATTTTATAATATTCTAGTCCCTGTGTGTCTGTGCCCTTGTTACAGAGGCAGATAAATCTGGGCTAAATAAAAATTTCAGATTCTGATTTTCTGAAGTTATTCTGTTACTTCTTGTCAGTTCCCAGTCCAGACCTGAGTTTCCAGCCTGGTGAGCATCTGGAAGTGTATGTGTCTGCAACAGAGAATCCCCAGCACTTCTGGATCCAGATTGTTGGTGGTCGATCACTTCAGCTGGACAAACTGACTGAGGAGATGAGCCGCTTCTACAATGGAGACGCCTTGCAGGTGAGTTTAGTTCATACCCCAGGGCTCAAATGATTCGCCCTCTGGTAGCCTGTGTGGTACAATGTACTTAATGAAAAGAACATAAAAAAAAAACAAATAGGGTTTCCGTGAGAAGATGCGAAGTGTGATTGTGTGGTTGCTATAAAACCAGTGTTGGGTTTATGGCCAAAACAAACCTGGTCTGCTCACAGCATTAACACTAATTTGTAGCTCCATGTTTTGACACCTCTCAGTTACCATAGCCGTGACATCAGACTCTCTCTCTGCTACACATTTTTAAGGAGACTCGAGGCCCTCTCTCTCCCCACACATCACACAGGTGAATGATCAATACTTGGGCCTAATCAATCAAAATTTGAATACACATGCACTACAACTGATATAAATTAATGTTTAAGTCTGTAAGAGAAGAAGTGCCAATTTCCAGCTATAAAATTTTGAAAATAATTACTATGGTAATACAATTAAAGGAGGAACAGTTGTATTATTGTGGAAGCAATCACACTAATTAATATATTAATAAACTGTTGTCAATAGGAGCACAGAGTTGAAGCTATAGTTGTGGGGGACATTGTAGCCGCTCCATATAAGGACCACGGCACTTGGAACCGAGCGCGAGTGCTGGGAATCCTGGGTTCTGGTCTGGTTGACCTCTACTACGTGGATTATGGGGACAACGGAGAGCTGCCGAGAGATCAGCTGTGCAGCTTGAGGTCAGAGTGCACATACTTCAAATGTTCTGTTGGTACCATGGTACATTTAAGTACTGAGACATTCTTACTCTGCTCTTTCAGGAGTGACTTCTTAAGTCTGCCTTTTCAAGCTATTGAGTGCAGTCTGGCAGGAGTGCATCCTGCAGGTGAGTAATTGTGTCCTAATGTTTGAGACAGGAGAATGAGTTACAACATAAAAACTTAGTTTGAATAATGTAATTTAATTCATTTTAAATTTGATTTAAACCAAAATGTAATTTGTAGTTTGATCATGCAATTTAAATCAAACTTTTCGTACTGACCTTTTGTTGCAGGAGAGATCTGGACAGAAGAGGCTTTGGATGACTTTGACCGATTGACATACTGTGCGTTGTGGAAGCCTTTACTGGCCAAACTGTGCAGCTATTCTCACTCGGAGACGGCCTCCTGGCCCAGCGTGAAGCTGTGTGATAACAGACAGGGCAAGGTCAGGTTCATGTGGCAATACAAGACTTTCAGCATCCTAGTGAGTTGGAGCCAATGAGATTGTTTTGTATATGAACTATTTTTGTGCGTGTGTGAAAGATTGTGGACTTGGGTGAGGAATTGATTCGCCTTGGCCATGCAGTGAGCTGTCAGGATGAGAGCAGTGGGCTGAGAGAAGGAGATGAGCCCCGATCTCTCCAGAAGCTGTTGGTACGTGATCATTCCAACACATGCTCAAACATTATCATCAAAGTGAACTTTGGCATTTTTAATATATAAGATGAAGCTCAGGTTCCACAGTGTATAATGTGACGGACATTGTTAAACAAAACAATGGACATAAGAACTTAAAGTAGTCGTGAGCTTTAACCTGTCCTGTGTATGATAACAGCTCACAGTATAAAACAAGTTAAATAAATTTTGAATATGGATTGAAGTTTTCTGTCACTATGAGGGATTTCCATCAACAGAGGGCACTAAAGGTCAATTTTGAGATTGATGCATGTCTGAAGGGTTGTGTAAATAAAGTTCAACAGAGAAATTCCTGGTAAGGCTGCCTTTTCCCTTGATTTAATTATCATTTAATTATTCTACCTAAAAATAAACCCACTGGGTGTGGTGGGTGTGGTACGCTATCCAGGCCGGGGCCGCGCTCACTTTCGGTCTGGAGGTGGGAATGGTTGAGGGACATGGTGCATTACATTACTGCACTACTACCCACCTTGTAAAAGTAATTCTAAAAGTACAATTTAAAGAATCTTTTGTTGTTTGTCTGCAGGACGACATGACTGGAGCAACGTCGGAGTTGAGTATGTCCTGCATAAGCTTGTCAGGTACGTTACAGAAGATTGCTTCAGGATTTTTACATTAAGGACCAGTTTTAGAATGCCCTTGTCCATTAGCTGTGAGACATTTTACACTTCATAATATTAAAATCCTCCCCAATTCACCAGGCCTTATAAAATACCAGGGTCCTTCCTTCTGTGCTCCCGTGCATACAGTAACCCACCACTTCTCGCGGGGGTTACATTCCAAGAGCACCTGTGTAAAGTGAAAAACGGTGGTGTTTTATTTTTTAAAAAGCCTTAAAATGCCTATTTTTATTGTGCCACCCTAAATGTGCCCCAAATATGGTCCCAAAAGACTTTAATTTCATTTTAAACTCAGTTTATACATTACCCTTTTAAAGGTAAACCAGTATTCGCTCTGTACATTTTACACTTAACTCCTGCAGTACTAGAATGTAAATACTGATAGTATAATATACCACTAAAATGCATGAAGAATTGTACATTGGCACAAAAAAAGAAAAAATGCCTGCGTTACCATTAATTTGGTATTTTTCGGCAGCAACTATTAGTTCGGTTCTAAGAAAAAATGACCTTAAATCTTTACCCTAATAATTTGTAAAGGTAAATCCCTATACATGCAGAACAGTTTACACTGAACTTCCATCTCCCACAATTAATTCAGACAAGCATGTTTTCTTTGGTATGCACTGCCATTTTTTTGTTATAAGCAGGTAAATACAGGAATAATTTAATGTAATTTGTAGTAATACATATAAAATAAAATGTACGGATAATCACCAATTATTTTTACTGATCAGTCATTTACTGTTCATGATTCAGGACCTTCAGGAGTTTTATCGTAGTGACCTGCCGGTTAAAGCAGACACTGGATCGAGATTGAGCTTAACAGCCTCTTTTTCTTTAATTTTACACTAATAAAAATACAGGGCATTAAGAACAAAAAAAAAAAACAGGAGTAATACTCGATGTTCCAGGGTGGAAATCTGGTCTGCAGCTGCCAATCAGCAGCAAGGAGAAATAATAATGTTCTGGGATCGGTTAATTTCAAACCTCCCATCTGAGTACAGCAGAATTCATCCCAAGACACGCTTTCTTTGTTTTATATTTGATATGGAAACGTAGCTAAATTAACTTGAACATTTGTTACAAAATTATTAAATTGTTTTTTGTAATACTTTAGAACAAAATGTGTAAAAAAAAAAAAAAGTTAGATTCTCAGAAACAATCTGCATAAGACTGATTCCACGACTCCTGATCCACGTAACACTGGGGGATTACTGTATCTGCAGCATGGACACTGCTGACAAGCCCCTCACAGCCATTACCCCCCCTTCACTCACCAAACAATGACTCTTTGTTTTTTTTATTTATCTGTTACTCTGAATAAATAACAACCATCTAGATAATGTGTTAAGGTTCTGCATGTCCCTGGGCGAGAAGGCAGTTGTTGGAATGGTCTCCTGTGAGCTTTCCGAGCTCTGTGGAAATCCAGCGGGCTGATGTGGACAGGAATCCCTCAGATGGGCTCATGCCCTCTTCTCTCTCCCTCGTCCACTCTACACCGTCTCAGAGTTTGAGTGAGCTTGTCAGTCACATCCTGGAGTCTTCCAGCTCAGCTTTGAGCCCACCAAGCTGCTCCAATCAACTACTACAGTCTACACCGCACATCTCGTCACCGCCGGCTCCCACCTCATCCTCTGTGAATGTAGTGACCTCAGCACTGGGCTCGGTCTCCCTCAGTGATGACGTCTTTATCGGGACATTTAGCAGCAGCAATAAAACTGTTTCATCCTCGGAGCCGATGAGCGTGGAATCTTCTTGCAGCACCTGCAGTGAAAGTGTGTGTAGCAGCAACACCAGCTACAGCAGTGATGGAATAAGAGGTGTGTGGTATTACCTCTCATCCTCTCTGGATTCCTCTCAGACGTCTCTCGACACCACCATGCCTGCATCATGTACCACATCTTCATCCTCCTATCCATCATCCTTCAGTCTGGCGAGGTCTGAGGACATCTCTGTGACCTCTCCCTCCGTAATCAGTCTGAGTTCTGACCCCACTGAGAGCGATGGCGATGCTGAAATGATTGAGGGAGATGCGTCCGAATATACTGAACCAGGCCGAACTCACCAGAAGCATCCCAGTGACTCCAGTGACAGCAGCAGCTCTGGGAGTGAGGTCATTTACGTCGGCTTTGTAAAGACAGTGTCTGACCCATTCAGAAAGGAAACCGGTGATTTGCAGGCAACTGAGGAAAATAAAATTGCCTTCCCTGATAGTTTAAGTGAAGGCAAGAAGGAGGATGTTAGTGATGAAGCCATAGAGAAGAAGGTGGTGGTAGCTGAAGACAAGATTGGAGAAGGTGGAGAATTAAAAGGAGCTGCTGGTGCTGTTCATGGTAAAACCACTGTCCACTGGAGCACTGTGGGACTGACTGGTTTTTAAAGAAAGCTTTAACTTGTTTTCTTTCTTGGGATAAGAGGTGTTTTACTCACAAGTTTCCAGAAAATGCACAAATCTCACATTCACACTGTGGACATTTACCCTGCAGACTGTGTTTGAAAAGCTTACTTTTACAGTCTGAATTTTTCATGAGAAACAAACGAAGAGATACATTGCTCTGTGTGTGTGTGTGTGTGTGTGTGTGTGTGTGTGTGTGTGTACATTTGTGTGTATAAATGCATGTAAGAGTGCATTTATATAAATGTGTATGTTTTTGTACAATGCAACAAGTACTCAATCACTAATGGAAAAAAGTTTACTTAAAAGCAAATGCTGGACACATTTCAGTACACTACAGGAAACATAATAGTGTATAGCTTTTAATTTTTCAATGCAGCACAAAAGACTGAATAGGGATTGATTAGTGAATTAGTGAGTGTGTGTGTATAAATGTGTCACAATGGGAGCATGGGGTGTGCACAGTTCACAGAAATCACTGTGTGTTATGAAAGGTGATCCCTTTAGACAACTCTTTACCAGGTCAGGTATTAGAAGAGTGACAAACTGAGTGAATGTGATGCACTGTGTGCACCGTGTTGATTTTCTTTTTCTTTCTCATTTCATAGAAGTTGCCTCGATATCTGGAAGCGTGGACGATGTTCTCGATGAGGAATTTAATTGATAAAAGACCAAAGACAAGTATACATTCATACTGGTGAGTAAAGCTTTGACCCCATAGCCTGTCAATTCATCCTGATCTCATGTGTGATATCCATAAACACTATATGGACAAAAGTATTGGAACACGGCCGTTAATTACTGAATTAAGGTGGTTCCTTACAAACGTAATGCTTCAACAGGCCAAAACGTTCTGGACAACACCATTCTTCCAATTTTATGGACACAGTTTGTGGAAGAACCTTTTCTAATCCAGCCCGACTGTCCCAGAGAGAAAAAAGCAAGCTCCATAAAGACGTGGCTGGAGGAGTTCAGAGTGGAGTGACCACTTGACTGGCCACAGAGAGCTCTGACCTCAACCCCATTCAGCACCTTTGTGTTGACCTGGAACTGAGATTGTGAGCTAGGCCTTTTCATACAAAATCATTGTCTGACCTCATAAATGCTCTACATAATGAATGGACACAAATTCACACAGAAACTCCAAAATCTTGTGGAAAGCCTTCCAAGAGTAGTGGAACTGTTGGAGCTGCAAAGGGGGACAAGCTCCATATTAAAATCTATGGAATTGAATAGTGTAATGGTCAGGCGTCCCGATACTTTTGTCCAGACAGTGTATGCCTAATGGTGCCTAAGGGACACAAAAATTACCACACTTACCTCTCTTTTTACTCCACAGACCACCTGACCACGAAGCTGGCATGAAACTAATGCTTCCCCCCTGCCAGTGGGAGCCTTACTTGACTGGATTGTATGTTCTCTGCGTGTTTATTATATTTTTTTCTTGTTTTGTCTCTTTATCTCTGATATGTTGACAATATTATAGCTACCGTTTGCCATCACATCTTTGCTTTGCACCAAACTGCTTGAGAACAGTTAACGGATGACCAGATGTGGAGCAGTGCTCAGGGAATTCAGTGAAGGTGTGATATACAGAAAGAAACCTCAGTATTATTATGGTTTTGCACTTTGGTTCAGGGAGTTGAGAAACGGTTCTGTTGTTTTGGTACTGTTCACACTTCTTCTAATGTTATGTCATGTGTGTTAAGCATTTCAGGGTTTGTGTGCTTTAAAATATATTACATTAAATTAAATGGTTAAATTAAAGAGTATTATTCAAGTCACATTGTTTGTTCCTTTTTCTTTTAAAATAATTTTAATAATTTGTATAATTATATGTATTTAATCAAAGAGAACCTGCAGTCAGTTAGAATTTATTTAGGGTGAATAATGGACAAAATGTGTTATCACTCTCAGGTTAGTGTTGTGGCAACCTTACCTCATCTGATTTAACTAAATTGCCCATTGACCTGCCATCAGTGGTGTGGACATGGTGTGGTTGACCTTTGGAAATACTAATGAAAGGGAAGTAGATTTTTCCATCTGATATTCTGGGCTCTTGTCTCAGAGACCCAATCTGAGTGTTTAATATTAATAACTCTTGTGTAGCACAAATGTTAAATTATTTGCCAGCAAGGTCACTGAACTAAAGTAAAATATGACATTACAAAATGTAGGATTTGTTTCAAACTACACAAAAAATGAAGGGTTTGCTAGATTTTTGTGTTGCTTTGTAATTGTAGTATGTAGATTCTACCCAATTTGCTTCTTCAGTACACAAACACACCAGGCGTAATCAGAAAACTTGACTAATCCTGAAGGAAGTTGCTTATATTATGAATGTGCAGTAACAAAGAGGGACAACAGTAAATAATCAGCCGGTCAATGGACAAAAGGGTAATTTTGTTTAAATTTGTTCATTTTTTAAGTCTGTAGGACATACACTTCATATGTACCGAAAATACGCTCAATAGTCATTGCAAACAAACATTTAGTTTGTTCACCATTTGAGTTAATTTTATTAGCTAGAAAATGTCATTTTGTATTAATCACTACTGACCAATAAAAGCCACCTTATATAATTTCAGTTATAATGTGGATCACCAGATGAGTGTTAGATGTTTAACCAGCTTGTAAGGGCTGAAACAGTGATTTGGAGTTAAAGCACAGTCTAGAATTTGACTCTGCATCACCAACAACCAGTTAAAAGGAGTCAGACCTGTACTGTACAGATTCTTTCATCTTAGAAATGAAACTGGTTTTCATTTATAGTTATTCCCACAACTTTCCAGTCTTTAACAAAAAAGACTTCCAGACTTCCAGATTGTTCCTTCAAACTGAACTCATCCAGCCATGACTTTATGGGACTCGCTTTGTATACTGGGGCACAGTCATGCTGGAACAGAAAAAGGTTCTTCCTCAAATTATATCTACAAAGTTGGACGCGTAACGTTGTATGTCTTGGTCTGGGGAAGCATTAAGACTTGCCTGAACAACAGTTGTGTCCCAATACATTTGTCCAATATATTTTACATATGCCAAATAAATGAGGCTTGAAAAGGTTCGACTCCATTCAGTTCTCTGCCCATATTTGGATTTTCCGAAGATGACGACAATCCTTCCGTACCAATAGTAAACAGGCTGGGATGCGCATGCGCACTGATTCAATAACAATTGTTGATAATCAGCTGGAGTTGAGTGTTTTTGTTTTTGTTTGTTTTTGTTTTTGTTTGTGCTCCGGGACTGAAACGCGGTGTGAATAACTTCTTTATGCGACGACCTTACATGAAGGGCTAATGGAGGACGCTCGCGATGTGGTAATACTGGGGAATTTTTGCTTCCTTGTTTCGTTTTGGAGCTTCAGTTAGCCTGTTAGCCTGCTCCATCCAGTCCTCTTTGTTTTGGTTGTCAGTCCCTGCTAAGCTAATTTTTCCTCCTCCTCTATTTCTGCAGCCTCCTTTCAGTATAACCTACATTGAGTGGCCTCTCTGTATTTTGACATCATCGTAGTAAATGTTTCCATTCCATATTCGACATGTATTTTGTGCTTTTTGTGGAAACCCGAGGCCCACAACAGAGCTGGCTAATCTGCAGCTAGCTCCACGGCTAACTGGCTCTGATCCAGCAATATTAACAACAAAATACAGACATTGGAGGATCGATTACAAGCTTTCTGTGTTTTAGAGGGGAAATACGTCCCCGTTTTTATGTTGGATAAGAAAAACTGTGTTAGAAATACGTTGGGAGGTTTTTTTTGTAGCAAATTTCCCACTTATGGGACAAATGAAAGCTTGTCTTATCTTATCTTAAGCCTCTTTACCGAGCTGCTTAACGCTGTGTTGCCTGTATATTTGTCTTAACTGATCCGTATTTCCTAAGTTTCTTATTCAGTTACAAGGTAATTCCCTTAATTGATGACATTTTAACCTGTATGATTACATGCTCATTAAAGGCCATTTACATTTTATTTACACCCCAGCATTGGTATATATACATTTTATTTAAACCGCAGCATTGGTATATATTCATCACTGTTATTCATATTTAGAGTCACATCAAAACAGATCCTGTACGTTCAATTGCATGCTTTTTGTATTGCTTTCTAGTGATTTAAAGGATCTTTGTTTCTTTTATTCTGGATAGTTTCTGGTATGAAATGGTTTGGAAGGGTGTAACTTGTGGCCGAGCCACATTGCACACATGCTTAACACTGTGGTGTTGGATGATGTTTTAGTCAGTAATTTTTCATGGTTACAGTTAATTGGCATTCAGTGTGCATGTAAATCAAGGTAGTTCTCATATAGCAATGTACACAGGCTCTGTTGGGCCAATTACAGGCTTTCTGTGTAATTTAGAGTAAAGAAGTGTTTTTGTATGATGGATAGTTTCTGGTGAGAAATGCATCAGAAGTGTGTAATTTGTAGCTGAGCCACATTACTGAGCTGCACAACACAGTAGTGACTGTAACACAGTACATTTGTTTTCACTGATCCAACCTTTTAAAGTATTTTCTGTGAAGTGTAAGGTGGTTGATGGTGACATTTTAGCCTGTATGCTTTCATGGTTATATAGTCATTAAATGTAATTTATCTGTAAGTTACTGATCTATAGTAATTTATACCCAGAATTTGTGTAGATGTCATAGTGTGTTGTATTTTGAGTTCCTACCAAAACACATGCACTGCAGAGACATTTATAGGCTTTCTGTGTATTTTAGAGTAAAAAAGTCTTAATTCTTATTCTGGATAGTCTCTGGTGACTAACATTGTGTTAGAAACGCTTAGGAAGGGTGTGTATTTGCAAATTTCCCACTTGTGGTACTAATAAAAGTTTGTTTTATCTTAAGCTATTTTACAGAGCTGCTTAACTTTTTCTGCATTTGTATGTTCCCCTCTTAATATTTACTTAAGTACACTCAATATTATTTGCTAACAAATTCAACCTTTTTAAAATACAAGGTGTTTATATGCATTTCTGAAGTGTGTTGGTCATTGGTGACCTTTCAGCCTGTAGCTTTTCATGGTTACATGCTCATTGAATGCCATTTAACTCTTAAGTTACTAATCTCTTGTATCATATAGAGGTTTTCTTTGTACATTTTTATTGGATGTATTTAGACATTATATGTTATTGTTTTTGTCTTTGTGTCCCTGTGTCTTTGCAGTCATAACCTGTGTCAGTTTCTGCAGCTATTTCCATGACTACCTGGCTCTGATCCAGCAATAATCACAAAACACAGACACTGGCGGGTCAATTACAGGCTTTCTGTATTGCTCATTAGAAGTTTAGAGTGACAAACTTCACTTTATGCTGGGTAGTTTCTGGTGAGAAATGTTTGGAAGGGTGTAAATTTTAGCAAAGCCATATTACAGAGCTGCTAAACACAGTAGTGACTTTACATTTGTCTTCACTGACTGTAACATACTATATTTATATTCACGGATCTGTGGTTCGTATGATGTTATTCATGGTTAGAATTAAACTGCATTGAATGAGCATGTGAGTTATTTATTTATAGTATTAATACCCTAGTCTTTTTTAATTATAAAGCACAGTGTGTTTCTTTTTGAATTTTTTCTCTACTGATTATTATTATTGGATTTATATATTAATATAATGTATATTATATTGCTTTATTTATATTTTTTCTTTTTCGTGTCTGTGTGTGTATGTGCGTTGTCTGAGCTCAGCTGGGGTTTTTTTTCATTCTGATTGTAACATTAAATTGCCTGTTTTTGACCGTGTAAAATTGTTTAGTATTGTTGAACTAACTCGCTTTTGCTGTCCATGTGCAGACGGAGCGCAGTTCGCGCCCGGAGCGGAAGAGGAGAGATTCCTTCGGGATGTTTGATGGCTATGAGAGCAGTGAGGAGTCGAGCAGCAGCTCCAGCTCAGAGGACAGTGAGGATGAAGTGCGCAGCATCCCTGCCAGCCTGCCCATCATCAAGAACAACGGCCAGGTCTACACCTACCCGGATGGAAAGGCTGGGATGGGTTAGTAGGACTTTTTAAAGTATATATTTTACTACATATTCACACACCTTAAAGGGAGGGATGTCACGCTAGTGTCCAGCACAGATTCAGTAGGAATCTTCGAAAAGCACCAGTCAAGGATTTCTGGAGGCAAATAACTGATATTTTTATGTACCTCTTTGGGCAGATTTTCGTACTGACACACAGTCATTCATGAGAAGAAGAAACTAGGACTAGATCCACCTAGATTATGTTGTAGGGAAAGATAACATATATTTTATATTCTTCTTATTTTGCTTCCCTGTGTGTTTGGGCAGTCTGTGCTGTTTCCCCCAGGATCAATAAAGTTTTCTGATTCTGAAATACGTAGAACAAGAATAATAATAATTTAAAAAAATTTAAAAAACAACAAAACCCCACCATGAATCAGTTTTTTAGGTTTCACATATACCCAAATGAATGACATGTACATTACCATAAAGACCAGATAATAACACAGACTATATACAAATATCTGAAGGAAATAGGATGGTTAGTAAAGAATTCTGAATCAATTTACAAAAAAAAAATATATATATATATATATATATTACATTGAAAAGATTTAAAAAGGAGCTTTAAAAAGAGACTAGTATGTGCAGTATATTTATAGTGTATCTGAGAATGGTGTGTACAATTGTTAATTGCAAAGAGGCGTTTTGAGTCAGAGGAGATGACTGATAGAGTTAAGGGCCATTAAGTGCTGACAGTGGCAGGAGAGGGCAGCCTTAGAAAAAGATATCGAGTTATAGTTTAGGCTATACACATATGTGCACTGATCCTTGTGTTCTTTTTCTTTTGCTTTTACAGCAACTTGTGAGATGTGTGGGATGGTTGGCGTACGAGATGCTTTCTACTCAAAAACAAAGAGGTTCTGTAGTGTGTCCTGCTCCAGAAGCTACTCCTCCAATTCTAAAAAAGCCAGCATACTGGCACGACTTCAGGTAACTTTTTTCTGTGTCAACCCTTGAGTCAAAGTGGGGTGTAAACACTTTGTCATCTCAACCATATACAAGTGTACAGAGAGACGAAATTGCGATGCTCAGGTTCCACAGTGTGCACATAGTGTACAGCAGGCATTGTGCAACAAAAAAAAACAGTGCAAAAAAAGATGTTTTGTGTAAGATAAAAGTGCCATTTAACCTGTCCTGAGTGTGTGGACGACTCCCTTTACATACATTTATGTATATAAAAATAAGTAAAACAAAATGCAATGATTGCACAATCCTCTAATACACTGCACATTTTTAAATCACTATAACCAGTGTAGACAGTATAGCCCATTTAAAAATACAACTGTATAAAGCAACGTAAAAATGTCCGCATCAGAATGCATTCTTAAAGAATTGTGCAAACAGTATGGCAGTATACACAGTACAAAAGTAAGAAACTGCTTTTAAGTATGACACTTAATTGGCTGCTGGTCTTATTTATATTTTGATATTGGAGGATCAAGACTGTAAACAGGTTTTAATGCCTTTGGAAGTGCTCTTAGATATAATGCTGTGTGTTTTTGCTTGTGTCTCATGAAGGGTAAACCACCAACAAAAAAGGCAAAAGTCTTACAGAAACAGCCTCTAATGGCAAAGTTGGCAGCTTATGCACAGTATCAAGCAAATCAGCAGAGCCTATCTAAATCAAAATCAGGTAAGACATAGGACTTCTCTCAATTCTGACCACTCAAGATATAATTGCACTGTGAAAAATTGTTTATTATACTAGATTACTTGATATGAACAAGATTATATCATATCGTATATCACTAGATGATTTAACATATGTCTAAACATTTTTATAATGTATTATACAATAATTCCACTGGCAAATAGTTTAGCTTTTTTCAAGCATTATTTCCTAAAAAAGCAAACATTTCTGCCAGCAGATTAAGGGTAGTTGTGGACTAAAGATAGATTGTTTACATTTGTGGTCATGATATTTTTTTTAGTTAGCACAAACATTATGCATCACTTAGCATACAAGTGACATTTGGGATGAAGCTGACATACATATTCTTGGATTTGTTTTTTCCTGTAGTGGTTCCTGTTGAGGGCTTTGATTGGGGACGATACATTTGTAGCAATAACCTGGTCGGGGCACCAGTAAGCTGTTTCAAGCATGTGAGTATTATCCTAAAACAAGTGTAACTCTAGTGCCTTTTGTGTTTCTTTTATATCACAATCCTCATTTTACTTGTTTTGTCTTAGTACATTTGTCCTTTTGTACATTCTGTTCTCCAGGTACCCATGGGTAATTCTTGGTGTGACGTCAGTGAAGGTGTGAGGGTAGAGGTCCTCAATTCTGACACAAACCTCCCAACCAAAGTTTACTGGATTGCAGGGATTGTTAAATTGGCAGGTAAGGAAACTCCTGGCCTTAATTAACTACTAAACCCACAGCATTCTGATGCTGAAGTTTTACAGAACGAGGAATGATGTGTTTTCATCTTTTCACCAGGTTTCAAAGCTCTCCTACGGTATGAGGGATTTGATAACGACTCGAGTCATGACTTCTGGTGTAATTTGTGTGTACCAGAAATCCATCCGGTTGGGTGGTGTGCCTCGAATGGAAAACCTTTGGTACCTCCCAAAAGTAAGCAGTCTGTAGAGTGTTGATGGTATATTTCGTTTTGAAGCTCAGCTGAATGGAACTGAATTGGCTGCCATTGGGCATAATTCATTCCTTTTTTCTCCATAGCAATTCAGCATAAGTGCTCAAACTGGAAAGCATTTCTTGTGAAGCGACTCACTGGAGCTAAAACTCTCCCGCCTGACTTTGCTGCAAAGGTAAGCACGCTGTGGCCGGTTCTGCACAGGAATATCATATTTCCAGAGAGCTTTACAGGAGGTTTATTATCAAGAATCACACTTGAGCAAGTGAAATCCACATGTCTTCGTTAGATATGTCTCTTAACAGGCACCTTCAGTAAAAAATAAGCTGCATTTCTATTACAAATATTTAGTTCAGTGGGCATTGGGCATAAAAATAAGATCTGATTATGTGAAAGACTGAGGACTTCTTTATCCCTCAGTATCTGGAAAGAGTTTTTTCGCCAAGTTCTGAAAATGCTGTTTGATTGACAGGTGCAGGAGAGTATGCAGTACCCATTTAAGAAGTTGATGCGTGTGGAGGTGGTGGATAAGACTCATCTGTGCCGGACGCGAGTGGCCCTAGTGGAACAGGTGATCGGTGGTCGTCTCCGATTGGTCTATGAGGAGAGTCAGGATGGCACGGATGACTTCTGGTGTCACATGTTTAGTCCACTGATCCATTCTATTGGCTGGTCGAGGAGTATTGGACACCGCTTCAAAAGATCTGGTCAGTTTACAGCGGTGCTTTGTTGCTTTTGGTTGTGTTGGTTCATCATGAGGGTCATGTATGTCTGAAGTTCAAGGCTTGTTAAAACAGTTTAATTCCTTTCAAAGTGAGCTTTGCCATCTCATCCATATACAAGTACACAGCTCAGGTTTTACAGTGTACATTTAGTGCAAAGAGACAAAACATTGTTAAACATGCAAAACATTGTTAAACGTGCAACAGACATAAAACATTTTTAAACATGCTTTTTAACTAGATGTGACTAAGAAAATTGAAGGCCTAATGGATGCTCCTTCCCAGCTGTTTCTGAAGGTAATTTGGTCATTTTGTTGATTATTGACGAAAAGCTCCTGTTTTCTGATGAGTTAACTGACGGATTGATTGTTTATCTGTCTGTTTGGGGGGGAAAAACAGGTGAAGGATGTCGACCAGAGTGGTGATTGGTTTAAAGACGGCATGAAGCTGGAGGCAATAGATCCTCTCAATCTTTCAGCTATATGTGTTGCTACTGTAAGAAAGGTAATGGCATGTAGAAATCACAATGTAGGTGAATTGCTCAAAATATGGAATTAATCAGTAAATATAATGTCAGTCATTCTGGACTTGACTCTCCCCATTCTAGGTGCTGGCAGACGGTTACCTCATGATTGGGATCGATGGCTCAGAAGCAGCAGATGGATCAGACTGGTTCTGCTATCATTCCACCTCTCCCTCCATCTTCCCTGCAGGCTTCTGTGAAATCAACAAGATTGAGCTCACACCCCCAAGAGGTTATACGTGTTTTTTTCCCCATAATATTCACATTTCTCTGTCACACGTTGTTTGAATTTCATCATTTGAATTATCTTGAATCTTGGCCTGATCCACAGGGTACACCAAACTGCCATTCAAATGGTTTGACTACCTCAGAGAAACAGGTTCAATAGCAGCCCCTGTGAAGCTCTTTAACAAAGTAAGTCGCCATAAAGAAAACAGGAGATTCCATGTCTATCTATTGTAGTTTTCTTCGGATGATTTCAGATCGAGTTTGGCAGGCCCATACCATTGTTTTTGGTAGATGACTCATAAAACATTTCACTGTTTGGGACCTGTTTTCATGCTCTTACTCATGTGTCCTTCAGGAGGTCCCAAATCATGGCTTCCGTGAAGGGATGAAGCTGGAGGCAGTAGACCTGATGGAGCCACGCTTGGTGTGTGTAGCCACTGTGACCAGGATCATTCACAGACTCCTGCGCATCCATTTCGATGGCTGGGAGGATGAATACGACCAGTGGGTGGACTGTGAGTCTCCAGACCTTTACCCAGTCGGCTGGTGTCAACTCACTGGCTACCAGCTCCAGCCCCCTGCTGCACAGAGTGAGTGAATCTTCCACAACCTCACTGGAGCATCAAATGGCTTCTAAGCTGCTCTCAGCTTCAGAAATGGAATAGAATTTTAGTATCAGATTTAGTTTACCATAGCTTTTTAAAGGATTATATCTATTGCTGCTACAGTTACTCAACAAAGCTGATTGAATGGCTCTTAGGGGAAAAAGCATGTTGTGTAAGTGTGTGCTTTTTTTTTTTTTTTTTGCATAAGGCGTAATTGTTCAGTCCCATAACCATTAATAAGTTGCTAAATTACACAAACATTAACTGCAGCCCTGAGGTTATATACATTACTGATCTGAAGCATTGTTCTGTTGAAGGTTCATTTTTATTTGATAATGGGGTGGTGGTATTAGAAATGATTTAGATTTCTGTTTATGCTTTTTTTCCATTTTATTCTTTAGCAGCAAGACAATCAGCTTTGTTGATTATGGAAAAAGCATGTTGAAAACATAACAAACAAACATTAATTGCTGCCTTAATGTCATATTCTTTAATGATGTAGCAGGTGCAGTTTGATATGAGGTATTTTTTGTTGTTTTCTTCCTCAGCAACAAGAGACACGCCTCCTAATGTGACAAAGCAGAAAAAGAAAGCTCAGCAGTACAAAGGACAAAAGAAAAGTAAGGGGCACACTTTCCTTCCACTTCGTCTTTGTGTTCACCTCACACATTGTTCTGGTCTGCTCTGGTCTGATTTGGTCATGTTGGTGGCAGAGCTGGTGGTGTTTTGATTACATGATAATGAGCAGGTTGGCAGTCTGTTCAAGGGTGAACGACTCAAAGGATGGATTCGAGCGGATATTATGTTTACGTGTTTGACGAGTGAGGTAGGTTAGTTTCTATTGTGGAGTGTGGAAACCAGGCCTGAACTCAGTAGAAGACATTTGCCCTCTAAGGAAAGAAGGTTGTGGCTCTGTGGAGTGGAACTTTGCAGCTAACTTGGGTAACCTCAGTTTGGCTTGGTGTTTAGAGAGGAAGATTCCGGTTGGGAGGAGGCCGATTGGTTTTGGCGGGTCTCTGAGGAGGAGCAGTGTCTCAGATGATGAAGAACAGACTCCACCCCTTTTCCCACCCCAGCCACCTGGGCCCAGGCGACCTCCCACCTCAGGTGTGGAGCACAGGTTCTCTCTCAACTCAGGTAAATTCATTACCAGTCCCTCAGGGACGGGGTGCTGTGGCGTTCTCCTCATCGTAAGAGAGACATGCCGGGGTGTACTGCAGAAAAACACACAGACATGGTTGTTAGACTTGATTTTTTTAAAAATAACAAGCTCCATAAAGTCGTGGCTGGAGGAGTTCAGTGTGAAAGAACTTGACTGGTCCACACAGAGTCCTGACCTCAACCTCATCCAGCACCTTTGGGATGAACTTAAATGACGGAGATTGTGATCCAGAACGTCTCGTCCAACATCTGTGTCTGACCTCTTAAATGCTACTGAATAAATGGACACAAAATCCCACAGAAACTCCGAAATCTTGTGGAAAACCTTCCAAGAAGAGTGGAAGCTGTTGTAGTTGCAAAGGGGGACCAACTCCATTTTAAAGTTTATGGATTTGAATACAAAGTCATGAAAGCCCCTGTTGATGTAATGGTCCTGTTTCCCAATGCTTTTGTCCGTATCGTGTGTTTTTATTCCCTTATGTTTACTAATAGATAATGTGACACTGGTTTAACAAGAAGCACAAGTGTTTATGAGAGTGATTCTGACTGATCTGACCTTTCTGTGTTTTGTTTTTGTTCAGAGGCCTCACTGCAGATAAAGGAGGAGACTCCAGAGGTGGACGAGTTCACCTTCTCGCAGGGCATCTCGGACCAAGAGAGCAACGGCTCCGGCAATTATTACATCAAACAAGAGCCGTGAGCCCGGGCCCTGATGGAGACTTACCTCACTGCCAACAGCACTGGAAGAGCCCATTCAGAGCGATGCACACAGGACCTGGGAGAACAGGGTCACTTTTTTTCCTCTTCCACACCAGGTCTTTTTCTTTTCAGGTAAGAAAAGCTGACGAAAAGACAATTCAGTAACAGAGATCGATTTAATGGGGATTTTCTTTGGAATGAGGATATTCTTGATTTCCTGACTTTGATCAATTTGCCAGATGGACTTCTTTTTTTTTCCTCAGTGTTCATTGTACTTGAAGCTTATTTTTATTTTTAATGTTGTATTTTTTTTTTTTCATGTAACATTTTCAGTAACATTTTTCATGATCGTGTTTCTCATGCGCTGATTGATTTCAAAAGCCCTTTTATTTGGATGGGTGTGCGTTCTTGTAAGAGCAGTAAAAATCTGTAATATTCTATATTGATAAAGTATATCCATATATATCTATGACATGAACTAAATAGTAGAGTAGTGGAGTGAGGGTTAATATTGCATATTGGTCATAAACTTTCCTGGTAAGAAGAGGTATAGCCTAATGGAAAACACTGTCACATTTTGCACTACAGGGATGTAAATTGAAATGTATATCAGCCTGTGAAAATGTTGAAGTTACAGCTTTATTGTATTAGTGGCAAAAAGATGTACAAGATATATAGGGGCTGAAAATACAAAATCGAGGGAGGGAATATTTGCTCTGGTCAAGATTCTGATATGCAAGATCATTTATTTGATGAGAAGCCAATGTTAATTATCAGTTAATCTCTAGGAGCCATTTTTTGTAAACTAGTTTAAGTGTTTCACGAGCCACAGAATAAAACCATAAGATGACAGAATTACAGACAAAACACTACCTTGCCATTATGTCGATAAAGTAGCACAGCAGAGGAACCTCGACCGCGACTCCCGTATTCGTATAATGTGAGATTCGAACTCTGATCATGACGATGCCAGTTTACTAGCCGCTCCGCTTGCGTTCCGAACCGATGGCCGATTGAAGCCGAACCTGAGAGCAATCATCAGTCCGATGTATTTTTTACCACAAAACGTTCATTCCAGAATAAAGTTTTTTTTGTACTACCTCTTAAAAGTGAGTTTTAAATATACTTAGGTTTAAGGGTTCATGTGTAATCAAGCAGATTTTGTTGGTTCTTTAACCACACCTTATTGCAATAGGTAGTTTTCACATACTATTGGAAGGACTAAAATTTCACATATGCAAAAACGAGAGTTTATAACTTCACATGCACTTGGGCAAAACACATATTACACTTTACAAGTTACCAAACATTTATATTTGTAACATAGCATGTTATTGACAGAGTCCTTAAAACGGAAGAAGAGATATGCAATAATACATAATTCTATGTTTTACGATGTCTTAACCTTAAAACAAAGAAAGAAATAGACACGACACACAAATATATACTTACATTCTATAGACCGAAATCAGATATTCTTACAATATATTGCAAAACTGTGACAATTTTATAGAAGCTAGACTTGAGCTAACCCCGTTGTGGCATTTGTTGAGTATATTCAACCGAACTGTTATACAGAAAACAAACCCGTATTGTTTGCATAGTGATTTATCGTAATGTAACTATAATCTCTTATCTAGTACCAGTAAGGCTGTTGGTGAATTCTCAGGAAATCTTACATTTCATTGGCTTTTATTTGGATTATTATTATTTTTTGGCTTGTTATATTATTGAATCAAGTTTTCTTCATATGGACGATGTGAATATATGTTTTTCTACATTTACTTTCTTTTGCAGTACCTCATGAAATAATGCAGAAGTCAGAAGCTAATCAGTTTTTTTTAGTCTATGATTTATTACAGATCCATATTTCACTATTCAGGTCCAGTCCTGAAAGACCACAGCACCAACATGGTTTGATAAATATAATATGAAATATTATCTTGAATCGTAAAAACCCTGGACACTCCAACCTGCTGTAGTGTGACCTTTCATGGTTAGACTTTGAGTAACACAAATATATGTATGATTCCTTCTCTTGATAAGTAGGGTTTAAATCTTATATATTTGAAGAT
>JBBMFX010000101.1:34813803-34827778 GCA_037832545.1 Rhabdalestes septentrionalis | reverse complement strand
ATCTTTAAGTCCATCTCATGAAAAATCGGAGCAGGAACAAAGGTGTTGCGTTTATATTTTTGTTGAGTGTATTTAAACAACAAGAACAAATATTCTGATGTTTTCTATCTATGATGAAGATAATCTAAAATACACTACTTTTTATTTTTATTTTTCAAACATGATACATTTTTGTACAAAATATCGGTTTTTGGATCAGTATCGTCGATACCAGCCTGAATTTTACTTGGTATCGGATCGGAAAGGAAATCAGTGGTATCACACATCACTAACTGAAACACTTCCTATAACTTCAGCATGAGTGGGCGGGGCTAAACAGTAGGTAAGTACATGTAAATATGTTTTGGGACATCTTGCAAACAGTGAATTCAAATGATCTCTTTTCACAACAACATGTGCATATGTTGACTTAATGAATGGGGGAGTTAATGGTATGTTTTGACACTTTGGTATGAGTTCTGCACACCTGAACATCATTGTCAGCTACATGCTTAGCAGCCTGAAAAGAGACCAGAACAAAATGCAGCTGACGTCCAGCTGACATATATATATATATAAAATTATTCAATATTCTTTTGTACCGGAGGGCCGGCGGCACTAGCCTTGCATTGTCTTGCTGCCTCCTCTGAAGAATGAAACATTTTTAATATACGGGAAAACTATAACAAGGTTCTGTGGATAGGAAAGGCTTTGAGAAGTGTTAGTATGGAGATTGTCTTCAGTAATGAAAGTGTAGGTGCACATGCAGATGCATTTTAAATCACCACTGAGTGTTTGCGTATTGCTGTAATTTGGAAATAACCATAATTCTATTGGTACATACTACATGTACAGGTAATGACTCTCTATGCAATACCAAGAAAACAGAAGTGGATAAAAAAAAGCTAGCTTCACTGGTAATGTAAGCACTTCGAGCTTTAAACTGCATTGTTGGCTTGTCTTATTAGTGCCCTGGCCTCTGTGTGCTGACGGGGGCGAGAGGCTCTGTCAGTGTCTGGCCAATGCTGACCTCGCACAGCGTCCTGCTTCAGCTCTCCTGACTGACAGCTGTCAGAGAGACCCGGGATGAATCCAAACTGAGTGGCGGAGGACGTCCAGTCCCTGTTTTATTCATGCCTTTCACTGCTGTCCTGCTAAAACTTACGCCTGAGCCTGAATACGAGCTTCCCTTTCCCTTTATGTTATTGCTGGAATAGTTTACGATTATATTATGATCATCATTCAGACAAAGCATGCTGTAGGGGACATTAGCTCAAAAACACACATTCAGATAGATAATGCCTGTAGACAGCTTAACTGCTTCATTGTGTGATGAAGAGGCGATGCGGCCACATCTGTAATGCAGTCTGTGCTGAGCTCAGCCCACTCAGTAAAGAAGTAGAAGCTACAGTGTGAAAGGCACGGTCTCTGAAACATCTGCTCAGTTCTGCTCCTCTCCCACATCCCTTCACCATCAATTACTCTTCAGATACATGCTTACTCAAGTCTCATTCAGCAGAGTTGGAACTCTTTAAATATCTTTCGGAATGGGAATCCAGGCTAATCAAGGGGTTCTTCTTGGTTTTCAGGAGGAACAGTTTGGCACTGAGCATTGCAAATGTAGAAGAATTTCAAAAGGTCCATGTTGCACTCATGCATTTTTGCATTATATATGTTTATAGCCCAATTGTAACATTTGTATGCATTTATTCCCCAAAAAGGCATTTATCCATTTCTAACTTCTTTCTTTATACCTTAGAATTAAGTATAATTCAACTTTCTGTTTTCACAACTAAATTTGCATATATAAATTCATATTTGAAGTAAAAGCTTACAGTTAATCTTCTATGAGATGCAGCCAGTATGTTTCCTGCTACTTCCCCACCAGTGGTTTTGTGACATTCACAGTGCAATGGCTAAAATATTACATGTGTTCAATAAAACCTACTTGTCTTGAAGTGAACTAGGTTATACAAACGGGTATTTGCTGATTGTTATCAAATCTGGATGACATTTAGATCATACTAGGATCAAAATAAAACAGTTTTAATTTTCTTTAGACTTTCAGTATCAAGTCCAGACCCCTTCCACACACTTTATGTTGATCTGCATCTTTACCTGCTGCTCATGCCTGGCCAAAGTACCTGCCATGTTCCAAATCAAATGCTGGGATTTACTCTTATTTTATGACGTGACTGTCTTTGTTATAAGAAGATTGTATATCAGGAGTCAACAATACAAGCAGAATAAAGACAGTCCAACAACAGTATTTTTGCATTTAGTGGGAAAAGTTGAGAAAATACATACCCACCAGCTGTGAACTGACAGAAATCCCTTGAAGGTGGACTGAGTGTGGGTCAAGTGCCAACATCTGGCAACATGAAACTTGATTGGTTCAAGTTAGATGTGAATACACCTTTAAAGGAAATGTAGATGCTGATTAGAGTAGACGTAAGTGAAGATATGCACTATACGTCCAAAGGTTTGAAGACGTGCTCATTATTAGCATTAATTAGCATATTCTTTTGGATATATTTGCACAGTATGTTTAGCTTTGGTTTTATCATGGAGCCCTGCACACTTGAACATCAGTGTCAGTCCCATGTGAAACTTAGGATGGTTAGTTGTTTTGTATCGTGTCTTTTAAAAAGCATTTTGAATTTCCTTATAACTCCTTATAATGAACATGAGTGGGCGGTTTAAACAGTGGGTGGGTACATGTAAATATGTTTTGTGACATCACGTAAACTGAAAAGTGAATTCAAATGAGCTGATATCGCAACAACATTTGCATCTGTGGACGTTATGGATAGGGGAGTTAATTGTATGTTTTGAAAATTTAATGTTTTTTAATGGAGGTGTACACACCTTTACACACCATTGTTTGCAACATTATAGAGGCCCTTTATAGTAACGTGTGCATACACCACACAGTGTGAAACACTTACTCTGTATTTAACCAATTCACCAAGTGAAGCAGGAACACAGCACACTCAAGGGTACCTCAGTGGTGCCTCCAGCAAACCTGGGATCAGAACCCACTACCATCTACTCACAGGGGTAACTGTGAGTACCACTACGTCACCTGTCACACAATTGTTCTGTATAGTGCTCTGACAAGCCGTTCTGTACTGTGTCTTTCAAGCTACAGTCAAATTGCCAGCATCCGATTATTAGAGTGTCTAAATACTTTTGGCAATATCATGTATTTCCTTAATACCATTTTCAACCTTTACCCAAACAAACAAATGACTCTGTGCGTGATTTTCCTAAAACAGATTAAGACGACTGATCCTGCACCGAAAAGGATTCTTAATGGAGGATTACCATTAACCAGCTAGTAAATCAGTTCTAATCTGCAATCAGGCAACCAGACGCAAATGTATGAGCAGGTGCTGGTAAACATATAAAGACTGTAAACAGAGAACTCATTTTTCTCTCATTTTTCATGCATTATTCCTTTAGGACATCTTCTCAATGCTCTGTTGGTAACAGGTGATTATGATTATGCAGCACAGAGACACAAACACTTGTATTCTTTAATATTCTGCTCATTCTCACACACTGTCACTTACTCATAAACCCCATTGGGCACTTAAATAGATTTTCTTAAATTAATCTATGCATTTTTAAGCATTACACCCCTCTAATTCCTCTTTCATGATTAAGTCTCCGTATGTATGGATTTGAAAGGATCATTACTGTGTCCTGATGAATATTTATGAAGCGTTGGTTGATTAGCTGTCAGCCATCCTGGGAAAAATATGTTTAATTGATTGACTAGCTTAATTATACCATACATATAGAGGCACCAGAAATGTTAGCACCTTTGGAATGAACCCAATTAAACAAATAACACACTATAATATGTCTTTTTTCACGCATTTATTGAACATAGTGATCCAACCTTAAAAGTCTTTGCTGGCAAAAATATGTAAATGTTTAGAGTGATTGGGGAGAATTAAGTCAGGAGGTTCAATCAATTGGATTAAATGAGATGTGAGTGTGGGTGAACCTCCTTTCTTTCTAAAATATCTCACTGGTCTTCACCACATGTATGTGAATGAACACCATACCTCAGTAAAAGAAGATTTGTCAGGTCTGGACTTCACAATTCACTGTCAGGCAGGTAATGCGTGAATGGAAGAAATTCAGCCACATTTCTACCGTCCCCTGGGGAGATAATTAAACACAAAAACAAGGCTGGGAGATCTAGGAGATCACAAAGAGCTTAGGGTAACATTTAAAGATCTGCAGGCCTCTCTTGCTCTAGCTAACGCCAGTATTTGTGAGTCCTGAATAGTGTATAAGAATAGTGTGTATGGAATGATAGCAAGAACAAAGCCATTGTTGTCTAGGAAGAACACTGCTGCCTATTTCATGTTTAACAAAGACAAAGGGAATGAGCCAGAAGAATACCTACAGATCATTACACGGACAGATTTGACATCAAAGAAGTTTATTGCTTAAATGAGAAATGAGAGATTGGGTTTATTCTAGCATTAGAATATCTGTGAAACATGGTGGTGGAAGTAATACAGTTTCACTTGTTTAACTGGAATTAAGTATATGACGTTCATGCAAGAAACCCCACCAACATCTCTGTTTTGAGGCAGTTCTTTAAGGAGGATTGGGCTATAATTCTTTTGAATCAATATCTAGGGCGGCTGACATCACAGTTTCTTAAAGGGTCCCACCAGTTACTGAAAGAGGGTTCTTTTCTGCCATTGAAGGCATTTAAAACAGCACCAATTTGTTCAATAAATGAAGTAAATGTATGATTGTTGCAGGTTTGCTAAAAGCCAAGATGAAGTATTTCACATAGACAAGTGGGTTTATTGTCATGCTAATCACAAATTAACAAATTAATGCTTGCTGACATTTCTTTGATATACTCTTTAATATACCCTGTGCCCATTCCTTCATGTTTGTTGCAAATCAAGTGACAAGACTATCGATGTATTTTCGAATAGCAGACAAATCCAATTTTGCACTTTATGGAGGCACAGTACTGAGTGTTTCAGAACTCTGTGTACCCAAGAGCCTGATCTTTTCAAATCAGATCATGAAAATCTTAGAGGTGCTCAGATTAAATACGTTTTATGAGCAATGTGTTGTTGTTTTTGTTATTTTTATGGATTATTTACGCAGCACTATTGATTAGGATGTTTGCATGCAGACATTTTCAGGTAAAATTTGTTATTTTCTCTTCCAGTTCAGAGGAGCCAGAGCTCCACATACTCTCAGATTTTCTGGATTTCTGACACAGGGATCTAACATTTGGCTCAACTTAACTCAGCACTTTGTTCAGCAGGCCAAAGTGGCTCTAGATGGATCTTAAATTCAACCAACAGAGGCACACCTGCAAAAATATATGGGTTTCTGTTCTTTGAAGCGGCCTCTCTTCTCAAAGATTAATTTTAGAACAAATTCCAGCCTGATTAGTCGGCCTGAGCCCAGGATTTTGTCCATATGAAACATTGATTCAACTGATTAAACACCAAATTGGTTTTCTAAAACAAAAACCTTGGCCCATACTGCCCTTTCAGAGTTGAGACTGGATCCGACTTTCTCAGACCACACAGGTTTCCAACAGGGAGTGCTGACGGTGCAACTTAGTTCACAACTTAATTAGAATCTGTAAAACTGGCCAAGGAGTGTAAATGTAAATTCATCGACTGGGCTCCATATTGATCATGGATCTATAAAGACGAAAGATATGGTAACACGCTCATCGACTTCATTCAGCGTTAGATTAAGCAGCAGCATGTGTGAGGTTCTCCTGATTCTTTAAGCTGTTGGACTGAAGGTCCTCAGGCCTGATTTTGCACCAACATCCCTCGGACACACACGTTTATACATTAGGAAAGAGGATGTGGCAGTATAATCTGGATTATAGAAGCCAAGCGCTGAAGCTTCATATGCTCAAGCTCCTCACACATTAGCCTAATCTCCTGGATGCGCTCTGGTATACGTCACCAGAAATAGGGCCTAAACCTGGGAGCCCAGGAGGAGCACTGCAACACTGTCTGATTGTGTGTGTGTGTGTGTGTGTGTGTGTGTGTGTGTGTGTGTATGTTTGTGTCAGATTTCCTACATTTGGATGTTACTCATCTAATACTCACTAATAAAAACATGTAATCTTCTTTGCTTACAAATGAATGTACAGTTTGTTCACCAATGTCATAATTTTATCATTAAAGAAATTAATGTGAAATCACCAGACCTGTGTTAGATAATTAAGGAGCTAATCAGTGCTGAAACAGTGAACGAGTGCATTTGAAGTTAAAGGACAGTCTAGAATTTGACTCCACATCACCAACAACCAGCTAATAGGAGTCAGACCTGCACTGTGACAGACTCTCTCATCTTAGAAAGGAAACTTGTTTGTTGGACATATTTTCATTTATAGTTGTTAATTATACAGCGTTCCAGTGTTTAACAAAAGAAAAACCTGAAGTTTATTAAATAAATGGATAAGTGGTAAAAGCGCGGCGTGCAAAAACGTCTGACTGGTAAACTGTGGATTAAGCTGGTGTGTAAAGACGCAGTGCGAGGTGGACAGAAGGTGCAAATGAACTGAGTGTGAGAACTCATTACGTTTTACTGGACAATCTCTTTCCTTCTGTCTCTCTGTCTTTCTGTCTGTGTGTGTCTCTCTCTCTCTCCCTTTCTTTCTCGCTATTTTCCCTCTGTCTCTCTCTCTTTCCTTCTCTATTTTCCCTGTTCATATCTCTCTTTCCTTCCGTGTCTCTCTCTTTTCTCTCTTTCTGTGTATGAGTCTCGTTTTTCCCCTCACCGTCTCTTTTTGTGTTTCTCTCTTTCCCTCTCTCTCTGTATTGCTCTTTCTCTGAGTCTCCCTCTGTCCCTTCTGAGTCTCCCTCCCTCTGTCTATGAGTATCTCTCTCTCTGTCTCTCTCTGTCTATCTCTCTCTCTCTCTGTCTCTCCCACCTCCTCGCGCTGGAGAGATCACATTATCGTTCTCCTCTACGTGAGCTGAGCTGTGTGTGTGTGAGGGAGGACAGTAAGGAGAGCGAGGAGAGAAGCTGGTTTTTATTCTCTGATGGCTGGGATGGGGAGCGTGTTGGTTCTGCTGGTGCTGTTCCTGGCCGGGTCCTGGGTGCAGGCGGGAGGCAGGACCGGGACAGAGACTGGGAATGCAGGCAATTTCATGGAAGACGAGCAATGGCTGGCCACCATCTCCCAGTACAGCCGCAAGATACAGCACTGGAACCGGTTCAGAGACGTGAGTGCGCATTTTCCTCAATTACACTCCAAATGAAACACAAACATCCTCAACAAACAGGCTTTACCGTCCTTTAGCCGAGCTCGGTTCTGTTCTCAACTGTTACAAAGAGAAGTCAGGTCTTATACGGTTTCTTTTGTTTTTTATTTATAATATTACGTGTCAACCTCACACTTTCATTCATACTTCTTTTTGGCTACACTATATGGACAAAAGTATTGGGGCACACCTGTTTTTCAGGGGCTATATGATATAGAGACGAAATGCTAAGGTATAACATACTAATGCTAAGGTATAAAACACGAACGAGTTGTTCTCTACTGAGTCTGTCACTGCATGTAATAGTGACAAACACTATATAGACAAAAGTATAAGGACACACCTGTATATATATTACACACACACAGTGCTGGCATATAAATTCTATAGATAAAGAACACACATTGTGGTTTGATGTTGTTCTTTGTTTGGACAGTATGTCTAAAAATAATGCTATATACACAAAATGCTGTGGCGTAAATACTACAGATTAACAATTTATTGCGAAAAAAATCATTAATAACACAAATGGTGGGGAGTTTGGGAAATAATCTGTCTTCCAGCATGAATGTGTCCCAGTGCACGAAACGAGCTCCGTAAAAAACGTGGCTGCAGGAGTTCAGTGTGCAAGAACTTGACTGGCCGCACAGAGCCGTGACTTCAACCCCATCTAACACCTTTGGGACGAACTGGAACGGAGATAGTGATCCAGGCGGTCAAACATCAGTGCCTGACCTTATAAACGCTCTACAGAATGATAGGGCACAAATTACCTCAGAAATTCCATAATCTTTTGAAAGACTTCCGAGAAGAGTGGAAGGTGTTATAGCTGCAAAGAGGGACCGACTCTATATTAAAGACTATGCAGTGTCACTAAAGTGCCTGTTTGTGTAATGGTCAGGCGTCCCAATACTTTTGGCCATGTAGTGTAGCTAGCTATTGCCCGAAGCGTCGTTTTTGTTGTTTACTTGAGGGAAGCGATTAATTGGTGGCTACCTTACACATACCATATGCCTATTTTTGTCTGGAAAGTTTATTTGGTGCCACTTGCACATCAAACAGATAAATGTGGAAGAATTTGACTTTAAAGAAATTAAAGCGAAGCTCAGGTGTAGGTGCTCATCGGTCTGGGGCGAGGTGTTTTTATATCTCACACGTTTGCTGCCAGTAGTCCCGCCCCTGGCGGAATATGATTGGCAGATGCTTTAAGGGTATAATATCTTATCCAATCATACACAACGGAGATCGCTAAGAGCCTATTCTGGCGCGGGCGGGGATACGTGTTTCATAAAACGGGTGGGAAAAAATACCTGAACCTCAAAGACCATGGCTCTTCATTCACCTTTATCTTTGAAGGGATTTTCCCTGCTTGGGTCCAGTTATGAGGCCTGTATTAGTTAATTTTTATAAACCTTATTAGGATTTGCTCCCTGTGATGTTTATATTTATATATTGTTTCTTGATCTGATCTTATTTCAGAGAATGTGGCAGTTGAAGGCCCTGTTATGTCATAGAACATCTGTTGGAATTAGCTGTCTTTAATATAATAAATAAGAAAGGGTATTCATCAGATTGTGAACAAATATGAGAAATTGCGCAACACAATTCTAAGAAACAGAGATTTAAAACACAGATTAAGATGGGATGTAGGCTGCAGTATTTATTGTCTTGGGAATTAGTCAAATATGGTGGGATTTAAATCAAATCAGGCCAGGATGGGTTATCCAGGGGGGACTACTGGATTTTGCTTTTCACTTGGCGACGTATTCAGACGGTGGGCTTTGACTAGTCTCTGTATTCCTTAATCGATATTTATTGATTGCCTCATTCCTCGGCCCCACATTGAAAATGAGTTTTACGGCAGAGGAAGGATGAGGACACGCATGGCTGCGCACCCGCTGCATCACATACCGCCTCCCTCCTTCACAGACACAATATTTTCCCTCCCAAATCACTGTGTTTGAAATGGAGGGAGAAAAACGACAGCTGAAGTCTCGGCTGCTCCCCTAGGAGCTGCTGTCCACTTGAGTTAGAGGCAGCGAGACACAGATTTGTTTATTTATTTAGATGCGGGAGGCCTTTTGAGCAGGAGTGAGCCAGGTGGCAGGTGAGGAGGAGAGAGAGAATCAGAAACAGAATCAGAATCTGAAAACTTTATTGATCCCGGAGGAAATTGATTATGCTATGACTGCACAGACGTACCGAAAAGCATAAAAGAACAATATCAAGTCCAGAATAAATATCAAATACGAACGACTGCAAAAACACTACCTGTATTCACAAAATCCTGGGATATAAAAATGACAGATAAATTATGTATTGCTAAGGTGGTAAATAGTGGTAACTCTGTGCTGAGTTACTGGCTGTAATAGAGACATACACTATATGGACAAAAGTATTGGGACAACTGTTTTTCAGGGTTGTGGCTAGACCACTTTCTTCCAGTGAAGGCCCATCTTCATGCTTCAGCAGACCACAATATTTTGGACAGCGCCATGCTTCCAACTTTGTGGACCCAGTTTGGGGAAGAACTTTTTTTTATTCCAGTCTGACTGTGATCCAGTGCTGAGCTCCATAAAGACGTGGCTGAATGAGTTCTGTGTCGAAGAACTTAACTGGTCCACATAGAGTCCTGACCTCAACCCCATCCAGCACCTTTGGGATGTTCTGGAACGGAGATTGTGATCCAGGCCGTCAAACATCAGTGCCTGATACTCTACAGAATGAATGGACACAATTTCCAAAATCTTGTGGAAAGCTTTCCAAGAAGAGTGGAAGCTATTCTAGCTGCATGGATTTGAATGCAGTTTGATTAAAGTCCCTGTCTGGTTAATGCCAAGGTGTCCCAATACTTTTGTATAAGTAGTAAATTAGAAATACTGAAAGCAGTGGTGGTATTGCTCATCGTAATACTGTTGCACATAATGATGCTGATTTATCACCCAGAGCGAGGAGTGTGTGGAGTCGAAGCATCATCCTGCTTGAAAGAGACTGTCTGAATGGTAGTCATTGGCCTGAAAAGATGAAGGAGTGCATTATGCATCTGTTATTTGCCGAATGCTTTCATGTCCTTTTACAGGCGCTTGCCCAGCTGCCCACACCCACCTCAACACCTGTTGAATCATCAGTCAGCACTTACTAATCAATGCAGGCTCTGATGAGCTCTTTTCTAAAAGCCTTGGAGCATCCGGGCGATCTTTCTTCCAGGGATCGGCCTCAGCGTCCTCAAACTAATTCATTTCAGCGTCTATGAGCTTGAATTTGTATAAATCTTTGACTTTCTCCTGACAGCCCACGGGGCTCCGTTATTGCCGTGACACTTGTAGAGGAAGCGTGTTTATTGGATCAGAGGAGGCGTGTAACTGGGGGATTTTGACATGTGGCTTGTTTGTCTGCTGTGATCCGCTCATCACAGAAAGAGAACAGAATGTAATCCTTCTGTTGTTTTTTTACGAAGCATTTTCATTTCATCTGTGTCTCAAAGTGCAAACACCAAAGAGCTGAGGAGAGGATGGCAAAGGTTAAGCTTTTGCTTTCTCTAGACTTGAGGGTTCTTTTTTTTTTTTTTTTGGTGTTATCTCTGTAACAGAGTGAAGTCCAGCTTAGTATTTATTCCGAAAAACATAATTTAC
Organism: Rhabdalestes septentrionalis; assembly: GCA_037832545.1. Lineage (NCBI taxonomy): Eukaryota > Metazoa > Chordata > Actinopteri > Characiformes > Alestidae > Rhabdalestes > Rhabdalestes septentrionalis. The sequence goes on along the minus strand of JBBMFX010000101.1, from coordinate 34,816,881 downwards.
ATTTTGCACGATGACACAAGTGTTTTTGGCAACCTAGTTGTGGTATGGAAGGACATAAATACTGATAGAATAAGTCTAATAATCAGAATCAGGGAATTGCTTATGTTAGACACAATGAGAAACAGAGACAAGAACAATATCAAATTTGAAGTCTAAAATAAAAGCAACGCTGTATAAATACTATAGATCTATAACTTACTGCTTATTATCACCCAAAAAACTTTTATTAGCCTTCTATGGAAGTTCCCCTGGTTTGTATTGATGCTAGATGTGTCTGATGTCATTCTGAGCTTTGTTTGTTGTTCCTGTGTCACATAGGACCAAAGTTATTGCAATTTAAGGACGAATAATAGCTGCTACTGCAGTTCTAAAAACGGTGTCACACACAAAAAAACATAAAGGCCCAAATTAGACTAATTTAGACCGTTTATATGTACTGAAATTAGATTTTGCTGATATTCTCTAAGTTCTAAAGGTTAAGGGGTAATGGATTTCAATGGATTTGTTGAAATGAGGACATGAATGGTCAGTTTAGAACCACCGGTCAGCCCTCAGCACTGCGGCCGTATCGGCCTGTTGAAAACCTGTGAGCTGTGAGCTACCATTTCTGTTCACACCTTTTTTCACACTCCCGACACAGTGAGCCCAGTCACCGCACACTGAGAGGCATATCTCACCAAACATACTGAGTGTTTTACAGTTTATGGTTATGGCCATCTGTATGTAATTTAAAATGTTTCACAGCATTTTTTTTTCTGTCATAAAATTCAATCAGAATGCCCTGATCCACAATTTAACACACTGATCCACAGTCGCTGCAGACAGCTGCAAAAAATCCTTTGACTTCAATGCAATTTACAGCCTCGTGCTGCTTAAATCCCCAGTCGCAACGTAATGCTGGAATAGACAGACTAGTTGTTGGTTTTAGCTTTGATTTGGTGGTGAAACTAATAATAATAATAATACTTTTATTTATATACTGCCTTTCTCAATCTCAAGGTCACTTTACAAAATAAGTCAGACAAGAAACAGCATATGAAAGACAGCAGTAGACAAAATATTTAACAGTTTAACTTGAAGGGCCCCATGTTGGGTTTCTCCCACAGTCCGGAGACATGAGTGTCAGGTGATCTGGGGTTTCTAAATGTGTGTGTATATGTGTGTGTGTGTGTGTGTGTCCTGCAGTGGGCTGGTGCCCTCCCCAGGGTGGGTCCCTGCCTTGTGCCCGTTGGTCCTGGGATAGATTCTGGGTACCCACAACCCTAGTAAGGATTACGATTTTACAAAAACGAATTAATTCATTTAAAGAAAACACCACAGCACACAGTGTGAAATTCTTTTCCTGCATTTAACACATTCACCAGTGTGGCGGGGGGTGGTAGCTTGCTCAAGAATACCTCAGTGGTAATACCTACAATCCGGGGATCAAACCAAAGGCCTTCTGATCGAAGAGGCAACTCTCTAATCACCATGGCCACCAGCTGCCCTCAGTGCAATAGCAGGAAGGAGCAAATAGCTGGATCAAGAAAAGGCATCACACTGAGAGAAAAGATAGGTTTTTAGTTGGGTTTTGAAGGAAGCAAGAGAGGAAACATTGTGAATATTTTGTGGGTTCCATAGTTTGAGAGCCACAGCACTAAATGATCTGTCACCCAAAGAAGAGAAGTTGAAATGTAAGGACATTAAACATGCCGCTAGCAGATGCTTAGGAGAATTGTAGCCCTGCTAAAACAAACCTCTCTCCTGTGCCGGATCCGTCTCCTCACAGCAGTCTGAGAATGCAGCCACGTTTATCTCCTGCAGCCCTGCACGACTTCAGCCTTTAAAAATGAAAGGGTCAGGACGTTCCCCAAACGGCACATAGGTGGAATGATGTTCTCACTGTTCATTTATTCTGTTTTCACTGAAGTTTTATACATTCACAGGGTGGGCTGAGGGGGACCTTAGAGAAGCTGCTTTAGAAACAACAGGAGGAGGGTTCTGTGCTCCATATGGAATGACACTACATGGACTAAAATATTGGGACACATCACCATAGCGCCAACAGAGATTGAATTACATTGCATTCAAATCCATATCCTTTAATATGGACTTGGTCCCCCTTTTTACTGCTATAATAAGCTTGCACTCTTTTTGGAAGACTTTCCACAATATTTTGTAGCCTCTGTGCAAATTTGTGCCCATTCATTCTGTAGAACATTTATGAGGTCAGACACTGATGTTGGAAAAGAAGGTCTGGATCACAATCTCCATTCCAGTTCATAACAAAGGTGCTGGATGGGGTTGAGGTCAGGTTCCAGTCAAGTTCTTCCACACTGAACCTCCAGCCACATCTTTATGGAGCCGCTTTGTGCACCGGGACACAGTGCTGCTGGAATAGAAAAGGTTCTTCCCCAAACTTGGTTCACACAGTTGGAAGCATGGTGTTGTCCAAAATGTCTTGGTCTGCTGATGTATTAAGATTGTCCTTCATTGGAAGAAAGGAGGCTAGCTTAAACCCTGAAAAACAGTTGTCCCAATACTTTTGTACATGTAGTGTAGGAAAGGGCAGTATGATGATCTACATTATTGCACGTTTTACACCACATTCCACTTTCTGAGCAAATAATTGGCATCAGTACTTCTAATACACTGAACCACTGCATGAATCTTCTGTATGTATATAATAAAGAGCCTGTAAACAACACAAGGGGCTGATTAGATAACAGCTCATTAACCTCTTATCATATTTAATCAATTACCAATCTCTCCTTTACCAGTTTTTGTTTTTGCCTGTTTAGTTTTGCTCCTGTTCCTTTTTAAATGGTGTTCATGTTATATACAGAACTGAGCATTCTTGAGCCACCCTTCATTTCCTTACATTTTGCTTTGAATCAGCCTCTTGGTCCAAAAATATTTTACTGCTACAGGCTGCAAAGTGTCTAAAGATACAATGAGCCTAGTTAAAGGAGTTCCAACCACTTTCAGCACTTTCACATTCAGCACCACCAGTATACTAATTACCGCCTGATCATCTGGAACCATCTGCTCCTGGTTCTTCACTGGTTCAGGACTTCAGTTAGATGCTCTTTGTTCTGC
>JBBMFX010000101.1:34794075-34813703 GCA_037832545.1 Rhabdalestes septentrionalis | reverse complement strand
CTATCTATCTATCTATCTATCTATCTATCTATCTATCTATCTATCTATCTATCTATCTGTCTATCTGTCTATCTGTCAATCTGTGTGCCTGCCCCTGTCTGTCTAGTTACAGTAAAAAGTGTTTGTTTTTGTTTTTTTCATCTCTTTCTGTTCAATATTCTAACAGAAATGTTTTATAGCAGTTTGCTTGTCTAAAAGTCTGTCTTTCTAACAATTAAGACTATAGCAGTAGCAACATGGATAGAATATTGTGTAGAAAACAATATGCTGTAATACAATTCAATAATGTTTCTGGTATTGTCACATTTCTAATATATATTATAGTGATTATATGTATTTTCACTTGTAAAGCAGTAATTAAAAGCAATAATTCAAACATTAAAGCAATAATTCACACAGTAATAAATTTTTGGTTTAAGACAATAAAATAAAAAACCTGTTGACTAAGCTGCAACACAAGGCTTCCAGTCAGAATAGGGTTCATTTATGTATATCAGCATTAAAGGCTCTGTACAAAAAAGTCTGTTTAATTCTATGATTGAGTCAATGACTGTAATGGTTAAAAAACTGGCCAAAGAAATTAGACTTTTGTTGGATTACATGAAGACCTCAGTCCATCAGAACACACAGTAGCTCACCTAGAGCTGTGATTGGTTACCATGTGTTGGTTAGAGGCTAATTTACATCTTGCAGACTTATTTGTCATCAGTAATACAGAGACTGATATTGCGATAATTATGCCCTTTCAGACATCTGTCTGTATCTGTATGTATGTCTAGTTAAAGGGCAGCAAGTGTTGATGTTTAGCTGTAACTGATCCCCAACGGTCAGTTTGGGTCCTTTTGATTCCAGTGGCATGTGATCGCCGTCCCTGAAATCTAGCTCTCCCTGGTGTGTTTGTAGTCCGTGTTTTGCTGACATTTCCACCCTTAGATGTGAAGTTCTAATTGGCTCCAGCAGCCAGGCTGGTTAGGATGAGGACCAGCGAGATGAAAGCAGCAGCGGGGGGAGACGAACCAGCCAAAACAACAAAAACAAGCTGATGAGGACGAACAGCTTAGCTAATTCGCCACACTGAACTAGAGCAGCTTTGGCCCTTTTAAACGGCAGTTGCGAGGCGAAGGAGGAGCGGGGCGTTCGGAGAGAGGCTCCCATTAATGAATGAGCATGTCACTATGCTGCAGAAATTCCATCATGCTCTCAGGTTTCTATGGAAACGTCTTCAGAACAGCTCCAACCTGTGAAAAAAATAGGGGGGAAAAACATAGTGGGATGTATGTGACCAATTTACCCTCGTTTGGTCAGTAATGCAGTCACACCGCCTGCTGCCAGCAGCTATGCAGAGACACCACGGCCACTGTACGTCCCACTGAGAATTACAGACCCACGTTGCATATCCTTTCTCCATCGTACAGTGACAGTACATATGGAGATGCAGTGGGAATCTTTTCATGTGTATGTGTGTTGGAGCACTGAGGCCAAAAGTTAGGACACTGGATTATGAGAGACTCTTTTATGGCGAGTCTGTTGAGAGGACGATGAAGTATTAGGGCAGAGAGTGAGTAATAAGACCTCGCCACCGGTGTCCGCTGTGTGACTTCACCGCCAGTGTCTGCTGTGTTGGCACAGACCACTCTATTACAAACCTCAGTGGTGGAAATATTACAGAGAGACGAACTCTTCATCACAGAATTCCCCTCGGTGAGGCAGAGCCATCCGCTCCAAATACAGCCTGGGGAAATGTGGGCACTCTCCTATTTGCCTCTTGCGTCCATTAAATGTCGACAAGCTATTGTACACATATGTCCTGTTCCTGAGAGTAATGGACGATACAGCCACCCCCACCCCTGCACACACTGGTCCATGCCTGGGGAGCTGGACTGGAGATTGAAGCCCAGTTTTGTGTCTGTTCTAAGACATTTTCAAAGATAATGTTAAGACCAAAGCACTGCAGTTAAAAAAACTCAAAACTATTATAAAGGCCTTTAACTGATGCTAGGTGGCCTCATTGGCTGTCGCTGTTGTCCAGCCAGTCTCTATAATTAACGATTTTGGTGATGTGATACGTTGGATTAGACTCTAGGATTACAATTAGACTAGAATACAGGATTTATATTTTAGGCATTTTTAAAAATTAGCTTTCAGTGTTATCTATCCGTATTCCCACATTAGGAACACATGTTGGATTATACTGTAGGAATAAAGGGATTTTTAAACCAGACATCAATTAAGACAAGCACTGTTTTTATCTTTACTTTTCAAGACAAGACTATAGTTTTGACAAACAAGTGGCAAAAGACAAAAAAAAATCAAAACGGTCCTAGATCTTTGAGATAAAGGCTATACAAGAAAGGCTGAGTGAATTGATGTAGCCATTCTGAGGTTTGGCAGTGTACAGTTCAGCTCATGGTACGTGTGTTTGAACTGTGGATTTTTTGATCGTTTAAAATGTCTTTGAGCCATGAAACTACCATCACTGAGTCATATACATTGCCAGCTGACTGTATTTTTGTACAGTTCTAATGTAGAAGTTACATGAAGAAAACTTTGTGAAGAGCTCAGTGAAGCACAGTTCATTGTCTTTTACAATGATCGCGCTCATGACTGATATATGGGAATAAAAAAAGTAAAACATCATTCTCCTGATGCACCTTACCCTTAAAGCACATGCAAATTAGTTGCATGTCAGTTGGTTGGCATGCTGGAAGAGGTGGTGGCTGAATAAAAAACATCACCACCAGGCAGTTTAAAAGACTGGAATTTTCTATACATTTTAATAGAGGAACATTTTTAAGTCATTTGTTTCATTTGATTTTGAAAAATCTTGCATTAATGAAAACAATAATAACTTAAATGTAGGCCCAGTTTCCCAGACAGGAATTAAGACAAGTTCTGGACTATGTTTCTCTTTCAAAAATATGTTTGGGAAAGAATTCATGAGTCTATGCCGTCCAGTACTAGGCATAATGTCAACCTGAGTTTAAAGTTGTTTACATTTCTTACAGCTGAACCCTGATACCAACTGAGCCATGGCTCAGAAACCACAGAGCAAATTGAACCATGAAAGGGGTGAAACGTGACATCCCTGGCAATATGATTAGCTTCTGGCACCTTGGAGATAAATTAGGGCATCATTAGTTTTGCTGAAGCAGCCACAGGGCATCTCCTTTCTATTCGATGCATTTATATTTACGCCATTTAACAGACACTTTTATCCGAAGCGACTTCCATTTCCCAGCTACAGGGGGCAGTCTCCCTGGAGCAGCTTAGTTTAAAGGGCCTTGCTTAGTAACCGAGTGGTGCTGTGCTAAGGGTAGGATTTGAACCCATGACCTCTTGGTCCAGAGGCAAGTATCCTATCCACTAGGCCTCCACCACCACTTTTATAATGATGGGAAGTGTCCGCTTTTGAATTCGCATCCTTTTCAATAGTGTTGCTACCTCAAACATCTTCCTAAACTGTACTCTCTCTGCGTTTATTATCATAGCCCTCTGTTCTGTCCAGGATTGTACTGCAGCCTTTTTCAGAAAGCAAACAATAGAGAATGAAGGGTTTACATGTGGTGACCTTTGTGATGAGTCCAGTTATATCATCACTAGAGCTGTAACGATACACTGAACCCATGATTCGATTCATTTTACGATTTTTGACTCATGATTCGGTTCGTATTGCGATTCATTAGCGGTGGAAGAGAGGAAAAGTTCTGAGGCGCCATTTTGTTTGGAGACTTCTTATCTTTACCACAAAATTATAAACCAATATTCGCTTAAATACCGCTTCCTTTCCATTCATACTGAGAGTCGAGGTGTCGAGCTGGAGGAGTCGACTTGTCTCTCTCAGTTCACTGCTCCGTTCAAACCAAAGAAACACTCCGCCCAGCTGCCCGGAGCCACAAAACTCGCTCAAAACCAGCGGCGGAACTAGAATTTTTTACAGGGGATGGCCACTGCTATTTCAGTGGGGGCACACACAAGCACTGTACTCATAGTTGAAATAATAACTAAGCGCGTGGCTCTTGATCGTCTGAGAGGCGGACCACCGGAGACCGGGACCCGTGACGTCACCGAGATCACCGGCCCAATTCATATTCAGGTTTTATTTGTCACATACAGTGTCATACACGGTACAACATGTCGTGAAATGCTTACAGCAGCCCGACCATAAAAAAATGTCAAGAAAAAGAATAGAAACAGTCTGAAAGCCACAGCATCAGAAACTGCCGGTAGCAAATAAAATTTTGGGGTGGCACCCTTGGTGGCCAATCCGGACACCCCTCTGACACAGTTGCTGCTCAAAACAAAATAAAAACAATTACACAGAGACTCCAGCGCAGTTTTATCACAACCCAGCCAGCTTATAGACAGTTTTAAGCCCAGTGTCATAACTTACATGTACTCACAGTGAATCAATTCAGCAAAAAAAGGGTCCGTCCGTGCTCCGTATGTGTGTAAACTGGTGGGCAGGCTCTTTGAAACCCTTAGACCCTCAGCTATTGGTTAAAGAAAAGAAATTGACGTGACAATCCTCCTATTATAGCGAAAAATTTATGTTTCTGGGTGGGAACTATATACGGGAAAGAGTTGGAAGGGGTTGGTCCGTGTCGCAATTCACCCTCCTCACACCGCGACACGAGTTTGTGAACGTGAGTGTCGCGATTTCGGTTTTGTATCATATATTGTTATAGCCCTAATAATCGCTGGTGTTTTTTAAAAATATATAATGTCTAAAACCATAGTTTTAGCAAAAGAAAAGCTGTAGTATGTGAACAGTATGATTGATTTATCTCACAGTGACCGGACAACCCTGCGGTTACTGCACTGAGATGCTAGTCCAGCCTAGGGAAGCATGTTTTTTCTGTATAATATCCAACTGATACAGTTCTGTTTTAAATTCTTGCTGATAATTGTACTGTCTTGGACAGAAACTTTAATTTGATTAGAGCAAAGGTCTTCAAATCTGGACCAGGTTTTGAAAATTCGTGTCTCACCTACTAATGATTGCAACATTCAGGAGCAGTTACTATATTTAAGGTGCAGATTTGAAGATCTGTGATACTAGACCTTTACATTAAGTGATACTTTAAAGGTCGATCACACTCATCAGTATACTGGTGGTGCTGAATGCTGAGTGGTTGGAACTCCTTTATCTAGACACGTGTAGCCTGCCACAGTAAAACATTTGTTCTCATTCCTTTCATTCAATCTACTCAACATGCCAAAGTTAAGACAGTCTGACAGGCAGAAAATGGGATTTTTGCACCAACATTGTATCTCAAAGCCAAATATCAGGAAATGAGATACTCCATATTACAGAGACAGACTGATTGGTCTTCATTTTAGACATCATTCTGAAGTCCCGTCCTTCACTTAATTTGAGTCAGACGTGTCTGTGGGAAACATGGTCGGTTTCAGTTGCATATAAGGTCTGCATTTGCATCCAGAAATTGCTTCTTTTATCCAGCTGATGGAGATTGGAAGCAGTAACTCCCTTCACACCAGTCAGAAGCTTTAACCCTTTCAGCTCGCTGTCGGAGTGAATAATAAAGGCTCTGTACGCTGGTGTATGGAGTCACGTGCCCCAGCAGTGTGATTTAGCCAAGGACTGTTAAAACCTGAGTGACGGGAATAAAAGAAAATCTAAAAACAAACTGTACAGCCTGTCTTCTCCCAGCCACTGGCATTTTATCATATAAGCCATCAGAGTTAGGCCACCAGGTTGCTGTGTATTTATCAAATTCCACCCTAAACATCACCTTTTATCTCTATTCACTTGGAGATTTCTGAAAAGGAGATTGTCTGAGTGCTGAGTGAAAGCGGGAGCTTTTCTGCGGAGGAGAAGAACGCCCTGTCTCCCTGAACCCGCTGAAGGAGATTGTTTTTGTTTTGGTGAAGAACGGCGAGAGAGGGTGAGAGAGAGAGAGAGAGGGAGAGAGAGAGAAAGAGAGGGAGAGAGAGAGAAAGAGATAAAGCTCTGAAGCGTGTGAAGCCGTTTTATGAGGCCTCATGAAGGCTATCCTTATGTCTTTATTTAATCAGAATGTGTGCTGGGCTTCAGGATGTTTGTTTATCTAGTTGTTTATCTGGTTTGCTATCAGACAGTTGGAACAGATGGCGTTTTTCTCTAACGAAGCTTTGCTTCCAGCATGTTCTCTCTCACAGTTCCTGTTTTTTCATTTCTTTTTTCTTTTTTTCCCCCTTTGACTCAGCTTGCCTTGAATTATTCATACTCGGTCTAAGCTGAGATAAGTAAAGACAAGATTTAAGATCCCTGCGTTTCGTAGATAAAAATAAAGCTTCTCACTGGAGCCGTAAAACTGATGTATGCCTCTTATTTAGTGCATCATATCCCTATAACGTTTTATTAGAACCCATCCACAACCAATGTTTCTTTTCAGTGTTGTCATGAATATTTTTTTTTCTGCTCAGCAAATGCAGGCGTTTGGAAGCCGCAGACTGTAGCACTTTTCATAGTGTCGGTGAGGGTAAGAGGAAAAGGACGCAAGGTGAATTCAGAACTGACTGCATGAGGGAAACACAGTGTGAAAGGGTTGAGTTAATTCTAATTAAATTATGCCTTCTCTGCCCGGCAGGTGTGGACACGACCAAGGACCCGTGTCAGAAGGTGAAATGCAGCCGGCACAAAGTGTGCGTGGCTCAGGGCTACCAGCGAGCCATGTGCATCAATCGCAAGAAACTGGAGCACAGGCAAGTCACGGCACACTGAAAATGCAAAATGAATTACGGTCCATGTGTTGCATATGCCTTATTTATGCATTCATGTGCATATGTCCTGGGAAACATATGCAGTGTTGGCCACACGTCACCTTTATTTGAGCAGATGTCAGAGGGATTTCAACCCATAGTATCCCATTTCCATTTTCTAACATGTTAAGGAATTCCTCTGAGAAGATCTTTTATTTTGTAATGAATAATCACGGCCACAACCGAAATCTTCCCTCTAACCAAGTCCATAGGATTCCTTACATCTATAATAAAAGAATATGGAAAGGTTTAATGTAATGTATAACAAAATCACTGTTAAGGTTGAAAAACATTGCGATTAATCATGATTAATTTTACGTAATCAATTTAAAATTAGTGTTAAAAATGTAACATTTTAACCATGAACCAGCATTAATTCTAAAATTAGCTTATAAAGTATATTGTGCTTAATATTTAATATAGGTTATGAAAATTATTTTCTCAGTTTTCTAAGACTTTTGCACAGTAGTATATATTTATATTTATTCAGCTAACAGCAGTTTGGCCCTGCCCATTCATGCATCTACAGTCAAAGCAAGCTGGAAAGGTTGAAACTGTGAAACATTTTCCTGAAAACGTTCCCACAATTCTGCTGTGTTTTTGTGTGTTTACAAATCCTTTATATTACAGTTTATCTTTAGAGCAATTTCATTATGATCCTGTATTAGATATGGAACATTAGGCAGCAAGTTTCTTTATAATGTGTGTGTGTGTTTTCAGTATGTGAAAATATGTGTGTGTGTGTGTGTGTATTTGAGTTTAGTTAGGGCTTGAGTTTACCCCACATTCCCCATTTATCTGCTTTAGTGAGAAACAGCCCTAAACAGCCACAGCATAATCGGCAAAACTAATGGGCCAAAACATTATTGCCTGCAGAGTCTATATCTGCGGCACTGGGCATTTATTTCTCCACTTTGACTGTGTGTGCGCGTGTGTGTATGGGTGTGAGTGAAAGTGAGGGGAAATGGTGTGTGTGTGTGTTGGAGATATCGTTAGGTTCTCTCTCAGCACCATTAACTGCAGCCGGGACTCAGTGAAAGGGCGAGTTGTGGCTGTGCTGACAGAGACTGATACAGGCTGATCATGCAATCAAAGCTTGATCCATCCGCTGTGAAAGAACAAGAATTTACTAATGGATTATGCTTCATTTTTGTAGCTACATGCTGTTGAACAAGGAATTAAACGTTTAAAATAGCTGCTTCTGGCCTCTGCTTTGTGCTACCAGGCTGTCGATACTGAAAGCATAATGGTCTGAAACAGGAATTCCCTTTCACAGCCCATTTAATCAAACACAAAAGCTTCTGAGATCCACAGATCTCACCGATTTAACTAACCTGAAGAGACTATCACACAAGAAGACAGATGCTACACACTCACTGATGCATTTTTTCATTTCGGGTCTTTCTGTGTGGAGTTTGCATGTTCTCCCCGTGACCACGTGGGTTTCCTCCGGGAGCTCCGGTTTCCTCCACCACCAACAAACGTGTGATTTGGGGATAGGCTGATTGAGCACACTAAATTGCCCCTAGGTGTGAGTGTGTGTGTGGCGACTGTCCAGGGTGTACCCCGCCTTCGCCCGTAGCAGCTGGGATAGGCTGCAGTCCCCCCCAACCCTGAGTGCGGGATAAAGGGGTAGAAAATGGATGGATGATAGTCTGTCCTATATAGCAAATTATTCCATTATCAGAGGCGTATCAATGTGTACTTATTCTTAATGAGTGTTTTGAGTTTTAACAAGTGTCATTGTACTCTCTAGAGGCAAAAGTATTGGGACGACTTGGCCATTCCACCTACAGAGACTTTAAAGAGATTGCATTCAAACTGATAAACTTTAACATGGAGTTGGTCGACCAAATGTGACTGTAACAACTTCCAATATTCTTGGTTGGCTTTCCACAAGATTCTGGCATTTCTGTGGAACTTTGTGTCCATTCATTCTGTTGAGGATTTATGAGGTCATGCACTTATTGTTGGACAAGAAGGTCTGGATCACAATCTCCGTTCCAGTTCATCCCAAAGGTGCTGGATGGGGTTGAGGTCAGGACTCAGTGTGGACTAGTCAGGTTCTTCCACACTGAACTCATCCAGCCACGTCTTTATGGAGCTGCTTTGTGCACTGAAACACTGTCATGTTGGAATCAAAAATGGGCCTTCCCTGAAACTGTGTCCGCTTTGTGGCAATGGGTTTCAAATACCTGAATTCAATGATGAACAAATGTGTACCAATACCTTAGTCCATCTAATTTATGGCCCATATTAACATAGCTGGATTACAGTCCCGACCTAAGATCAGTTTACACCTTTTACATAGGGTTGAACAGCATTACGAGGAATGTCAAGACCCAATATGAGGTCAGTCTTCTTAATCGGATTGGATATTTCACTGTAATTGTGTTTGGATGTGTGTTGTAGGGTCAGACAATCTGGAATGAAGCCTCATGTAAACTGTTCACCGTGTCAACAGTCCTCATCAAACCCTGTGTGTGGATCTGGTGGACAGAATTGTGTATCCCAGGGAAACACCCATGAACAGCCCCCCGCCCTCACACACACACACACACACACACACACACACACACACACACAAGTGTATGCACAAACTGACCCAGACACACCACTGAGTCGCTCATTGCTCTCAACCTGAAACCGAATTAAATATTTATATGGGGTGACTGCAGTTGCAAGAGAGAGTGAGCGAGAGATAGACGGGGGGTGGGGGGGTGGGGTGGTGGTGGTGGGGAGGAATGGGTGCGACATGGTGAGGGATGGGCAGAGGGAGGGGGGACGGAGCCAGCAGTCGTTTTCTCTACGCCTCTTGTGCACAAGGTCAAAATTAAAAACGATACATAAATCAATAAAGCCAGCAACAGGCGAGTGATACGCCACTCAAATCAGCGAAGGCCATTAATCAAACTTCTGCACCCAGATACAGCAACATTCACCCTCCGTCTTCCTCTCTCTCTCTCTCACACACACACACACACACACAAAGGCAAGTACATCACACCACACACATGCAAATACATTCCAGCACATCGTTCTTTGACATAGAAATCATGCTATGCAGCTCAGTCATAACACACACACACACACACAGGTATATATTCAGTACAGTTCTCTCATATACAAAATATTTTATAGATGTTCAGTCATACACACACGCATATTTCGTCAGTGTTGCAGACTGTACTAGCCTGTTTGTGTGTGGATGTGTGTGTGTGTGGCTGACTGAGAGAAACTGAGAGCAAGAGAGGAGGCTACAGTGTCATTTCTAACTGTCTTTTTCTGTTTTCTCTTTTTCCATCTCTCTCTCTCTGTCTCTGTCCTTTTTTATATGTCTCTGCCTCTGTCTCCATCTCTCTCTCACCCTTCTGCCTCTATTTCTCTCTCTCTCTCTCTCTCTCCCTCTCTCTATCTCAGTGTAAGCTGGAGCAGCAGGCATGCCTGAGTGGTAAGGAGCTGAGTGTGAGGTGTGCGGGTCCGTGCCCATGTGTCAGTGAGAGAGCTCCAGAGCCCGAGACTGAGGCGGCTCCTGCTCCCAAACCAGGTGAGTCACAGAGAACAGGCTCCAGCTTCATAACAGCAGTCATTTGCATATTCCTTTCATCTCAAGTTGTACTTGATCTTTTTTGGAATTGCCTTGTCTGCCATAATCCATTAGTCCAGGTAACATATAGCTCTCTATGGAGGAGCTATTCATACATGCATTTACAATCTCAAATAAGAAACGTTTGGAACCTTTTTTTTCTACATTTCAATAATTTTCTTATGCATTTAGTTAACAAACTCTTCTCATCTTTGCTCCTCAAAGACATCATTACAATCACATGTTGACAGCCCCGATTTGAAATCACATCATTATTTCATTGTTTTACATCATCGCCAGCCCTGAACTGCCCTCTCTCCCAAATGTTTTCGGAATGTGTTGCAGGTCTGAATGGTGGGAATGGATATGCATTAACGAATGAAATAAAGTTGACCAGACAAAAGAGTTTATATTGCTTGCAATGAAAAAAAAAATCTAAGTAAATTTAAGAATAAATACATTTAAAAATTGTGCATTTCCCATACAATCCCAATCACTGTATCACTGTAAATCAATGTGTCCGTCTAATAACCAGAGAATCTTTTTGGTTCGAGCCAAAGTCACACCAGTTCAGAGGTTTATTTTTTTTTATCTTTAGAACTTAGTGTGTATCAGTATATAATATACAATATAATATAAATGGAGTCCCTGCCTTTGAGCTTTTTCTCCAACCACTTGTGGGCGGAGACTATCCTGCACGTTCTCCCATAATGCATTATTATGGCATTAATGCATTATTTACTCAATGACGACTTTTATTTTGAATGTTCTTTGGTACTTTGTGCTCGCATCATTTGGACAAAAGTATTGGGATGCCTGTCTGTTAAAACAACAGGGACTTGAATGACACTGCATTCAGATACATAGATTTTCGAATGGAGTTGGTCCCCCTCTGCAGCTGCTATAATGTTCTGGACTCCGAGGGGACCTTTTATTTCTATAACAAACTAGATAAAACGTGAGTTCCCTGCAGAGGCAAATGGCTTTGGTTTAATATTTGATATGAATACACAAATGTTTAAGTTATGTTACATATTACATTTACAGAAATATTTGAACTGTAACTTTGTAACTGTCTCAAAGGGAAAACTGATGTTAAAACGTTCCATTCTTAATTTAAAGTGTTTGCAAACCAAATGTCATTGCACTTTTGTTCATTAAGAAGTACTTTCAAAATAAAAGTCTGCAATACAGAACTTTTGAATTAATTCTTTAATTTTGTGTATAAAAATGAGATTAATTATGATTCAAAAATTTAATAGTTGCTTAGCATTAGTTTTATCATTTGATTCTTAGACCTAAAACAGTTTGTTCATTTTTGTTCTTAATGGCCATTTGCAAGTGGCGACATTTTTAAATCCCAGGAGCGGTAATTATAATTACATAGTTTTAAATTACAATTATTTTGGTTCTCCATGACAGAGGAACACCAAACAAACCTCAGCATGACGTCTGACCCCTCGAGCACCAACACACACCTGAGGAGCATCCATATAAGGAGCTGCTTTGCCATATGACAACAATGTACCATTTGTTGAGTTTCTGACACGGGTCGTGTTCTGAAGGTTAATTACTTTCCAGCTTAGTCCTGCATGGCACACAGTGGATTTGAATTCAGAACATCCGTTTTTCTAGACTGAGCCACTTCTGTGTCTCAGATTCCAGTTTACTGCCACTGTCTACATAGCCTGCTTATTTACTGGCTTGTCTCTGCGAAAATAGTAAAAAATCCTGCTGTGGCGTCTCTCCTGCCAGAACAGTCAGACACATAAAACAGATAAAATGAACCGAGGACCAAGAGGTCTTTCTTGCTCTGACTCTGTGAAAGTGAGGAACATGTGGTAGGTGGTACACTAATGTACAGTACAGGGATGATTTTGTGACCCTTTCCTGCCGAATGGCCTTTAGATCAATACTGGCCCATTGCGGAGGTTAGCTCATCCCTGTTTTGACAGCAAGTGCTGGACACTTGAAACTGTTTCGTTGTACTAATTATTGTTCTAATGGCCTTTTGTAATGGCCTTGCTATTTTGCTGGTACACTTTATCCATTACAGTTTTTTCTCAAACAAGTTCTTTTCACAATACATGATGCATATCACATTGTTTTTCTTTTCTGAGATTTGTTATACTAAGTAAAATGCACCAGCAAAACATTGCATGATGCTGTTAGTTTTTTGCCACATTGCTCGCCCCTATTGTGTATTTGTCCTGCTGGAGTAAAATTATACCGTTTGGTTGTTTATAATATTATATACTTTCACTCTCCGACTAAAAGATCACTGACAAAAGAAAAAACATTCAGGTCAACATGCCTGACCTTATCAGTTAGAACAGTATATATATACTGAAAGTGCTGATGTCAATAATACATTGGCGTAACACTTTGGGTATTAGCTGATTTTATTAACCATCATGTAAAAATTTCATACCTAATCCTAACCTAAAAACTGGACTGATCTGTAACCCTGTAACAAGTAATCCAGTAACATAACAGTGCAGTTAAAAGTAGCAGTTTTCATATATTTATTTATACCAATTGTACTGGTCCATTTGTCTTGATGATTTGACATTCCCTTTGTTTTTATTATGGGCTACATTGTAGATTATACTGAAAACATCACAGCCTTGGCATTTTTTACTCCAATTTATGAGGAATCCTGGAATGGTGTTTAATTTACAGGAGTTTCTTCATCAAGAGTTCGTTAGTGGAGTTTCTTCCTTCTTAATGTGTTTGGATCGTCAGTTGTGATGGTCGGGTTGGTACAGAGTTAGCGATCCGGTTCCACTACGGTTCTACTGCATATTATGGCTAGAATCACTAAACTAAGTAAAAAAACAGTCCATCATTACCTTATTACAGAACAGATTTTTTTTCTGTTTAACACTGCATAATTTTTCATTAATAGTAATCTACAATGTAGAAAATTAAATAAAATCTAAGAAAACAAATCGATTAAGAAGGCGTTCAAACTTTTTTAATATTAATCTACAATGTAGAAAATTAAATAAAATCTAAGAAAACACATCGAATAAGAAGGTCCAAACTTTTGATTGGTAGTGTATATGTATAAATCGACATCTGTGGAGAACTATCTAAATTAATTTGTAAATAAAAACACCACAACATGAAACAGAAGTCTTGTCCTCGCCTGCATTTAGAAGCTTGAAGCTTGTGCCTGTTTGCCTTAAGTGCCTCCGACTCTTCAGTGATGTTAATCATGTGACCCCTGTAACCCTGTAGAAAGCTGTACAGGTCAGGACTTGGCTGATCTGGGGGACAGGCTCAGGGATTGGTTCCAGCTTCTCCATGGCAATGCTAAAACAAACAATTCTGGGAGACAGGGATCGGGAACCGCATCAGGTGAGAAATAACACACATTCCCTCTCAGTCACACACTTTCACACTTGCTTTCAGTTATTGTTCACATCGACATCACCGTGTCTCCTCCCCCCCCCCTTCCTGCAGTGTTTGAGAGGAACCTGGTGGCAGGCTGTAAGGACTCTATTGGCTGGATGTTCTCGAAGCTGGACACCAGTAATGATTTGTACCTGGACCACTCAGAGCTGGCCGCTATAAACCTGGAGAAATACGAGGTGTGCATCAGACCTTTCTTCAACTCCTGCGACTCGTACCGAGACGGCAAGGTCTCCACGGCTGAGTGGTGTCTCTGCTTCTGGAGGGAGAGTGAGTCTTTCTTCAGTAACTGAAATATTTATATGCTTATCTGTCTCACTGTACCACTACTTACTCTGCAGCTCAGATTCTCTTTTAAAAGCGAAACTTAAAGCGAAGAAAACACTGCAATCAATCAGTCAAGCCATTTCTGGTGGCTGCAGTTTCTTCAGCTTCACTGTAAGACTAATGTAGAAAAGTGTGTGATACACCAATAAACCTTTTTAGACATTCTAATCTAATTCTAAATGCTCGAATCCTTTTTCCTGTAATTTTCTGTCGCTGCATTTTACACTCAACTAATAACTCTCTGGCCACAATGCCCACTAGTGAATTTACTCATTGACTAAAAGGGCTGCACAGTGCATCGCCTTTAAACTTCTATCACTCAGTCGGCCTTTGCAATATTAAATCACAGAAAGCTGCAATATCCAAATGAATGAAGGTCTTTATATAATCCAACCAAAGTGTGATTATTTTGTCCAATCTTTAACCATTAAAGTCTCTGATAGTTTTTTTAGGGCCTGTATCCTATTTTTAGCTTCTAATTCATTATTCTCCACATGTTTCATGGGTTCGTGTACCGAAAAATTTCATTATTCATCCTAATTCTCTCTTACATTTCCACAGGCTGCTTTAAGGCTGATACATGTAACACAGTCTCTTTTCTGATTGGCTGTCCTGAACTGCAGCTCATTCAAAAGAAGAAATACTCCTTAGAACTTACGAAATACCTTAGAACTTACGACATACGTAATTCTGTGTGGGATTTGTGACATTTTTTCTACATTTTTTGCATTTTTCATATACAGACTGTGTGGATAGATCAGGGAATATTTGCATGCTTTACTTGGAGAAAAGTGATGATATGGGCCCTTTAAAGTCATCACAATCACAATATGTTGCAGCATAATCTCAATACTGATGTGTTGTACATATTGTGCAGCCCTTTATGCAGCCTCTCATACACAGTAGTCATTACTGTGCACACTGTATGAGTAAACTGTCTCTAGAACTGTGTGAAATCTCAAGTTTCTGAGATTGAACTTCACTTTTATCTATAGAAGTGGACACCATTCAGTTAGCATAAACAAAAACAGCAGAAGCAGCGCTCTGGGAGTCTGAATTTTTGTACAAGCATTTTTTGGGGTTATTTGGGTATAAGATTTTGTTACCTTTCCCTGTAAATTGTGACTTTATGTGTGGTGTCATGCCTGTACCAGTAACACTGCGGTGATGTAATGACTCTTTCAAGAGTCTTTTGATTTAAAAATAGGCTAAGTGATCTTAACGTCTTTTGACCCGCAGAGCCTCCCTGTCTGGCGGAGATTGAGAGGATCCAAGTGCACGAGGCTTCCAAAAAGAAACCAGGTACGTGTTGAGGGATAGACCATCAGAAATGTGCTCGTATTGTGTAATAATTCCTGGTCTGAAGCAAGAGGAGCCACTATACAGTGTTGATTATGCAGATTATAGAGCCCTGTTTGGGATTAACTACTAATTAGGCTGGGATTACAGGATGAGTTGGCTATAGGCAGAAAGAAAGACGCACACACACACACACACACACACACACACACTCGCACGCGCACGCGTACACACACACACACACACATCCCATAAAGGCAAGGGATTAGACTCCTCTCAATTTAAATTTCCCAGAGG
Source organism: Rhabdalestes septentrionalis (assembly GCA_037832545.1). NCBI lineage: Eukaryota > Metazoa > Chordata > Actinopteri > Characiformes > Alestidae > Rhabdalestes > Rhabdalestes septentrionalis. The sequence continues at coordinate 34,798,015 of JBBMFX010000101.1, read as the reverse complement.
CATGTTGTGTGATTTGTGTGTGTGTGTGTTTGTACACATGTACAAGTGTGTGTGGGTGTGTGTACTGACAGAGGACATCTGATTCACACCTAGCCGACTGATGTTTCAGTTCTCTTTATAAAAGCTGAGGCACAGGGAGAGAGGGATTACCTGTCAGACTCTCTCCTCTCTCCTTTCCCCTCTCTCTCCTTTTCTCTCAGTCTCTCTGTCTCCCGTTTCTCTCTCGTCTCCCTCCATTCCCGTCTCTCGGCTGGTTTGTTAGACAGCTGTGTCGGGCTGTAATGTTGAGTGACTGTTTTGTATGACAGCAGCCCCCCCGGGAGGCGGGAACACTTCGTCACCACGCTGCTGTTGGTTTGTTAACACTGTCGATCACTGTAGGACACAAACAACAGAGAACTGACGTCTCTCAGACGTCTCTACTTTCAGTTCTATTCTGTTCTGTTCTATTCTGTTCTGGTCTGTTCTATTCTATTCTATTCTATTGTTTTCTTTTGTATTCTCTTCTATTTTGTTCTTTCATTCTGTTGTGTTTTATTTTATTCTGTTCTATTGTTCTGTTCCATTTTACTTTATTCTATTTTATTCCATCCTGTTTTTCTGTTCTTTTCCATTCTATTCTATCCTATTCCAGTCTAGTCTAGTCTATTGTCCTGCGCAAATCTGCTCCATTGTATTCTTTTCTGTTCTATTCTATTCTGTTATCATGTTCTATTGTATTCTTTTCTTCTCTATTGTTATGCATTCTATTATGTTCTATTGATAAATGGACAAAAATGTTCAAAAATTAAAATCACCTAATCTTTTAAAGTCTTCTTAATGCATTGAGGGACTCTCTCATTATATATACAGCGAAATAAATGGGGAGCTGTTTGTTGTAATTATTTGCATATGTAAATAAAGTGATAATGTGAGGCTTTCACACAATTGACATCTCTGCATTAACAATACGGTGTCATATTAATAACTGCACAGCAACAGTGGCGCTGAATGCATAAATATTTAACAATGCTGTGTGTGTGTGTGTGTGTAGGTCTATACATCCCCAGCTGTGATGAGGACGGGTACTACAGGAAGCTGCAGTGTGATCAGAGCAGGGCAGAGTGCTGGTGCGTCGACCCGCATGGGAACGAGGTCACCGGCTCCCGCATTCATGGCAACCCCGAGTGTGGTGGGTGTCACCTGTAAAGCCGTGTCAAATAATAATTTTTTTATTTATGCACGTTATTTATTTACCCAACAGGAAATATCTACTGAGTCTGAATTCAGATTTAAAGCACAGACCCATAAAACAACAGCAACATATTAAACACAGATACAGTAATGAAGTGTTTTTGATTACTAAGTACATTTGCATAGTTGGTTGCATTAGCTTTATACTTTGCACTGACTGACTTTTTCCTTTTGTTTGAATCATGGCAAACTTTTCGTTTATTAATGTATTAAGCCAAAACTTAACACAAGATCTAACTGTATTTAGTGTGTGTGTATTTATATAGTGTGTATACATTTGCCTCCCTATAGAGCCTTTCAGTGAATATGTAATACTTATTTAACACTCGAAGATTTTATAATGAGAAGTCTATTTTAAATCACTACACAATTTTTGAAATTCACAAATCAGACTGTTAATTAAGCTTGAAGCTGCAATGTTCATTAGGCTGTAAAAGTTGAGTGGGGTGCTATTTCATCATGCACCTTTACACTCTATTGCACAGCGTTGCCTCAGGGTAACAAATACAGTCTCACTCTCCTATTGGGTATTTTTAATCCTCCTTTTGGTGTGGAACAGCTAGACAAAAGTAAATCCGTTTTTATACATCCAAAAATAAGATTCAAATGAGTGTAATGTTTAGGTTTCTTTAGCATTCAGCATCATGTAAATCATTTTGAGAACATCTGTTCATATAATCATATATATAACCTATAAATCCACTGATGATTAATGACATAGCCGCACTCACAGACTGATTATTTTTAGTCAAACCACAACAAACAGCGATAAACGTTTTTGTTTTATAGTCTGTTTGTGAGTCTGCTGTGTCTTTTGCACCTTAACACTGAACTGTTCCTCCGTGTTTTGTGGCATTGTGGCCGCCATAGCGTTATGTCACAGACTTTCTCTCCGATACACATTTTCAAGGAGACTCGACCTTCTGCTCTCTCTCTCTCCATATATTTCAAAGGCTCAAATGATTTCAAATACTCTGCCTCTCATCAGAAATCTAAATACACGGGCTACACCGGACATTAAAGGACATATTGATGTTTATACTGTGCCAACAAAAACTGCAGAAGAAGAGGTGCCAAATTATAATAATAATAATAATAATAATAGAGTTTTCTTTCCTAAAAGAGGCAGTAGACACTGGAGATCACAATTTGTTAATATTTTAGCACTTTTTGTCTAAAATCCTTTGTTTCTGGTGCAGATGAGTTAGTTGGCTACTCCGGGGACTTTGGCAGCGGCGTGGGATGGGAGGACGAAGAAGAGAAAGAAACGGAGGAGAACGGAGAGGAGGCTGAGGAGGAGGAGGAGGCAGAGCCCGGAGAGACTGATGATGGAGGATACATCTGGTAGAAAAACATTCACGATCATTATAACGTCTGTCCTCCACGAAGACCATCTGTTGAAATCAGTATCAGTCCATTTCAAGTCTTGCTTGGTTGACACGTTTGGAAAAGGCTGAACATGAGATTTGACATGTAAATCATATGCATTTAATCCTTTATTGAAAGTTTGAGTAGCAAAAACATGAAGTGAAACCACATGAAACAATTCCTACACTGCTGTTTCAGCAACAGACCACGTCTTTGTTCTAAACACTAGAAACTGATCGGGTGCAAAAGAGTAACGAACAACCCAAATGGAACATGTAGGCATTAAAACCTGCCGCTTAGTGTAGCCTCCGATCGCCTGATTTGCTGAGTATAATGTGTTCACCGTTGATTTCATGAAACGCTGGTGCTTTGTGGATAGGACTTTTCCACTGCTGTTGAAAGCAGGTGCAGAGAAATCGCTGACTGCATCTGAAACCTGCGGAGGAGCTTTGGCGCACTGGGCTGAGGAGCCGTGCGGTAACTCAGTGGGAAGGTAATGTAAGGGGACGGAGCAGGTTTCATCCTAATTACGTGTCACAGTTTCTTTGCTTATATATTATCTACACAGAACACGCCTGTGCTGTGCTGGGGGGAAATAATCTGAGCTGCGCACCATTGTTAAAGGGATCCTCGCCCATTTTGTTTATCTTATTCAAGGAATTTTCCGTGAGGCAGCCTCAGTAGAGTTCACATTATAGCACAGCATCAGTATTGATCCTCATCTACAGTGAGGGTCCATTCACAGCCTCCACCGTACGTCCGCCTGCTACCTCCGCAGACCCGCCTAACCCAAGCAAAAGTTAGCCGAGTAAGAACGCAAATCTAGAGTCAGGGCTGAAATGTTTCAAACCTTCAGATTACTAACAAGATTCAATTTTAGTTTAGCATAGAAATCACCGCAGTCACAGCTAGACTCACCCATACATACACACACAGCTTTATGCACCAGTCCTCGCGACCTCTTCTTCTACTGATGAATGTGCCATGTGTGTTTTATTGCTTGAATGTGCATTTTTTTCTTCTTTCTTTCGTGCTTTGTGTAAACTGTACTTGATTTTTCAACGATGTTGACATTTTTCTTTCCCAGTATATGCCAATTGCAAGATAAAAAAATTATAATAATTTGATTGTTTTTAAATATTGCATGTTAGTTCAGAAGAATGTATCTTTACTGTCTGAACACTGACTACTACGGCCCTCTAATAACACTCTTATTCTTTCTCCAGCAGTTCTCCAGACCAGTTATACGTTTGTGCGTTTAGGATCGTAAAAAGGTTTCTTTGGTGACTTCAGTACAGAGCTGGGCTGAATCTTAAGAAAGGTTATTGTGAAGTTTATA
>JBBMFX010000101.1:34770496-34781086 GCA_037832545.1 Rhabdalestes septentrionalis | reverse complement strand
GGCCCGCACGCCATGGACCTACCTGGACAAAAAGGTCAGTCCATCTGTCATATCGGGGTGCTTCAAATTTCAAGAAGGCAGCCATGATGTTTCGTTGTCTCTACTTATTTTTCAAAAACAAAACACAAAAGGCGCGGGCCAAACAAAATGGCTTCCTAGCAAACACAAAGCATGAAGAGACCTAAAGATGATGGTGGTGTCGGTCCTAATCCCACTAAATACACCAACCCCCAAAACTACAACCAATCCCAACACACTCCCAATTATTCCCCTAATCACACCAGCAGGTGCTTCTCTTAAGCACTCATTATGCTCTGGTGTGATCAGGAGACGAAAATAAAGCAAACTTGAGGGACTGAGGGTGACCCCTAGAGGTCACCCGACGTCACAATCACCTACAAAAAGCCACCTAATGTAATTGTAATTATAATGTGTTTCATCAGGCGAGTGTTAGATACTTGACCAACTATTACGCGATGAAACAGTTAAAGTGAATTTAAAGTTGGAAAGTCTATATTGACTCTACATCACCACACAACCAGTTAAAAGAATGTCAGACCTGCACGGGTACTGATTCTTTCATCTTACAAAGAAAACTTGTTTTATTGGATACATTTTATAACTGTTCACAATGAAAACCTGTGCTGTGCAAAAACTTTTGACTACTAGACATGAATGTCCATTTCTAAATGGCGGAACGTCGCATTTAGTCTATTTATCTTAATCATGATGTTTTATGAGTCACATTCTCAGCCTTACTTCATGTCCTAAGCACCCTCATTTCTCAGAGAGTCATATTTAATTGAAAATGTTCTTTTTTTTCTCTCAGTTTAAAAGGGCAACTCTTATGCAAGCTCATAAAATACCATCAGATATGCGAGAGAAGACAGTGTCTGCCAAGCGCAGAAATACTAAAGGGCATGTTCCAGTGCAAAGCTAATTTAAATGCAGAATGTTCTTGGAGGTTTTGTAACATGTTGCTTATTTATATCTAAGTGTGTCTAAATGGCTCTTGTACTTGCAGTCAAATATAATTATGGTATAATTATATGAATGTATGAGTTTTTGTGAAAAAGAAGGAATCACCGAACAAAGAAACAACATTTCACCCAAGCTTGCTTTTCTCATGCGGCACAACAAACCTGTGGATGCTCTGTAACTCGCCACCACTAAGTACAAGTGTATGTGTCATTAAATCACTTGGTGTCTGTCTTTTCCACAGCCTACTGGGACACACGAAAAGGAAGCCAGCCCGTTGAGATGTCCACAGTCGAGCACAGCCACAGAGACCCAGTCTATAAAGCCATCTGGCTGCAGTCAAAGACCGGCACAGACTTCTTCACAGCCTCCACTGATGGTCAGGTCAGGACAGTATAGAAATGTGCGCTGGACAGTAACATGTTATGTGGTAAAGACTGTCCTCTTTTTCTCTTCTTCAGAACTGTTTTTGTTTTTGTCATTTGAGCCTCTCCAGATCTCAGTATGCCAGATCACATACAGTACTGTGCAAAAGTCTTAGGCACTTATGCAAATATTCACTTTTCTTAGTGTGTCTAGCAATCATTAGAATACATGCAAACAAACAAGAAAGCAATAATAAGTATCAGGCTTAGTTTTCAACATAGTTGATATTGTGTGAGGAGAACACAGGTTCGGTTCCAGATTCCTCCTCGGTTCCTCCAGCCATTGTTTGGATTTGTGAAACTCCATCAGCAGCTCCTGGTTTAATTTAATGAAAGATGGATCGTGTCAAACCAGGTTTCTGATGGAAACTGCAAGAACACTTTTTAAACTTTAAAAAGGATTTGCTGACAGTTGATCTGGCAATCTAAAGAAACTTCGGACCAGAATAATGTCTGAAGAAATTTCAGTGCGTACATTTAATAATATTACATTTCATTTCATTTTTCAGTAAATTATGAAGGCAAAATCTTCTATGGAACCCTCTATGTATGTTATATATAAATATTCAAAATATAAACATTAATATATATTTATTTCTAAATTTGTTCTCACTTACTTGAAAATTACCAGTGAAAACGTTAGCCAGGACTGTTTAAAAAAGGGTAAAAACTTGATGAGAATTGTATACTTAATCAGGTGCTGTGGTGGGACATTCGTAAAATGAGTGAGCCCACAGAGAGACTGGTGCTGGACCCCAGCAAGAAGGGGAAACTGGATAACGCACTGGGGGCCATTTCACTGGAGTTTGAAACCACCATGGTAAGATTCTGTCTTTACAGGAGCACAATAAGTGACCACTGCTCAGCTCAATTGAAGACTGAAGGCTTTACTTTTCTTTACCAGCCCACAAAGTTCATGGTTGGTACTGAGCAGGGGCTGGTGGTCTCGTGTAACCGTAAAGCAAAAACTCCTGCGGAGAAGATCGTATGCACATACAGCGGACACCATGGACCCATCTATGCTCTTCAAAGGAACCCCTTCTTCCCCAAGAACTTCCTGACCGTGGCTGACTGGACAGCCCGCATCTGGTCCGAGGACATTAGAGAATCCTCTATCATGTGGACCAAGTAAGGAGCCTTACGCACCACTAAACAAACTCTTGCCGAGGATATGTGATTTCTATAGTATAAATGTCTATACACACACCTACAACAATTACATTTTAGTAACTGTTTAGGTGACTATGTTTTTCATATTAATATTACTAAATATACACAATTTAACTAAAATAGACAACAAATATCATTCTACAGTAAATAGTGTTGTTGTGTTCAGTATATTAGTGTGGTCTTGTGGAAGTCCATTATTATTGTAATTTCATCTGAAACCTGATTTGACTCAATCAGTCCTTCATTAAATTAAATCAGGAGCTGCTGAAGGAGTTTCACAATCCAAACAACGTCTGGAGGAACCGAGGAGGAATCTGGGACTGAACCTGTGTTCTCCTCACCAGCTCACACAATACTTTTACAAACAAAAAGTTTTTCTGCTTTTTTGTTTATTTGCATTTATTATGATGTGACCTTTGCTAGCATAAATACACTTTAGGTGCCTAAGAGTTTTGCATGGTGTTGTATATCATTTCTGTGTCCTGTGTCCAGGCTGTATGAAGACGTTTCCCTTTTCTAGACAAAAATGAAAGTACCAACTGAAAAAATCATGGATTTGAAGCTTTTGGGTAGACATTGTGCACAAATGTTAAATTTAATGTTAGCTATTTCACTGTAATTGGAAGAAACTGTGCATTACTGTTACCACAGATACCACATGTCCTACCTATCAGATGGATGTTGGAGCCCCGTCAGACCTTCTGTCTTTTTCACCACTAAAATGGACGGCACTTTAGATGTTTGGGATTTCCTGTTCAAGCAGAACGACCCGACACTCAGTCTCAAAGTACACTCCCTCAACTTTCTGTCTTAACTCTTAAACTAAAGGAGTATTTCTGAATTAAGATTACTTGAAATGAAAATTTTATATAGTTTTAAATGTGTGGCTTTTTATGAATTCATGTAAAAGTTTCAATTTATATTTCTTTTATTTGTGTTGTTTTGCTGTAAATTTAACGTAATCATATTTTCTAAAGTACGGTTGCATGTGTTAAGCATGTGTTGGTTATCCTAGGTGTGTGATGAGGCCCTGTACAGCCTGCGGGTTCAGGATAACGGGCGTTTTCTGGCCTGCGGCTCACAGCTGGGCACGGCCACGCTGCTGGAGATTTCCCCAGGCCTGTGCACTCTCCAGAAAAACGAGAAAGCACTGGCTACAGCGGTGAGCCCAACACACCAATGCAAAAAATACACAAATACACACCTATGTTTGTTAAGTATTTAACTAACAAATTGAAGCTTGTGTAATTTCGTCACTTACGTTATGTCACTGGCTATTTATTAATGCAATTTTCGATTTGTTTTGAAGTATTCACACATTTTCTTTTAGGAAATTTGGGTCAGTCAAATAGAATATATTAATGACAACAGTTACAAACTATGTAAAGAATTAACCAAGGAACTACAAGGAGGACAGAATCAGAATTAGAAAACTGTTCTTATGTAACGAATCCAAAGACACACAGAGACACAAAGACAATTTGAAGTTAAATAAAAAGAAAAATACACTATACTTTATATACATATAAGAGCAACATTATTAACATTTTTAACAATGCAGAAAGAGCCTAGAAGTGGTTGGACCACATCGGTGCTTGTGGTGTAAATGGTGGCCTAGTTGTTAGGGAGTTGCCCCTGGAATCAGAAGGCTGTGGGTTCGATTCCCAGGACTGCTAGAGGCACCACTAAGTGTTATCTCCTCACAAACTGTTCTTGCATGGGTGGCAGCCCACTGATTCACTTGAATGGTTTAAATGCAGAAAAAGAATTTAATATTGTTCACAATGTGTGCTGTGGTGTGTTCATGCAAGACTATAAGGAGGCACGCTTCAACAAATAGTTCTGTTTGTGTGTGTTCCTTTGTGACGTCAGATGTTTGAGCGCGAGACGAAGCGGGAGAAGATCCTGGAGGCTCGTCACAGGGAGATGCGTCTGAAGGAGCGCAGCCGCTCAGAGCAGAGCAAAGAGGATGAGACCAAAGAGGGAGAGGGAGAGGAGAGTGCCGAGGAGCTGGTGGCCCGCGCAGAGAAAGAATTCTATGAGATTGTGGAAGCAGAGATGAAGAAACGGGGGAAAGATGAGAAAATAGAGAACGGGCTAGACAAGGTCAGCGATGGAGAACGTTAATTGCAGGGCTGTGAATGATAAAACCAGCTTTAAAGTCTTATCCTTGTATAAAGAGATCGCACACTATGATATGATACATGACAATGTCGAGCTGCGACATACAGTGCAGTGCAAAATTCTTGAGCCACCCTTCATTACTTCAAATTTGGCTTCGCTTGTTGGTGCAAAAATACTGTTTTATTCCAGTCAAATTTTCTTATCTTTGAAATATTGAATAGATTGAATGAAAGAAATGGGAACAAATGTGTTACCACGTCAGGCTTTAAAGTGTCTAAAGACAAAAGGAGCCTAGATAAAGGAGTTCCAATTACTCAGCATTCAGCACCACCAGTATACTGATCACCGCCCCATCATCTGGAACCATCTGCTCCTGGTTCTTCACTGGTTCAGGACTTCAGTTAGATGCTCTTTTTTCTGCTTGAATGATTCATACGTAGGTCACTGTGTGTCTTAACCAACAACAAAAAATCAGGTTCAGGGACTGGACTGAAAATGTCACCATGAATCAAAAATCATGATTGAAATACAGAATTAATGAGGTTTTCTAAGCTGAGTTGATGGTGGTGGGAAATGGGGTTAAATGCAGTATTACTTGATGATGTTTTTCCCACCCACTGGTGCACAGTGATGTAATCAAGCCAATTCCTACACGAGCAAAAGTTACTAAATTTTTCTCATATGGAAGTTCCTCCAGTTTGTGTTGATGCTCGAGGTGTCAAATCTTTGTCATTTCAAAAACATGTAATAATAATAATCACTACTGGGGCTTTAAAAATGCCCAAATACCCATAAAAACAAAAATGAATTTTAGGTCTTTGGTAAAAAAAAACAAGATCTTTGAATCCTGGAGAACTGTCAAGATAGTCTCTGCCCATAAGTGGGTTGGGAAAAAATGCAGAGGCAGGGGCTGCGGAGAGTGGCTGAGTGGTGGCGCCGAAAGAAAGGGCAGCAAGCGAGACTGTTTTACACTTTTTATATTTACTGAAATTAGAGTTTACTGAGGGTAAACACCGGTTCTAGACTGTTTTACACTGTTTTACTGAAATCAGATTTTACTAACACTTTTTCTAGGGGTTAAGAGTATCTCTGGAGAGACTTTGGAAAAAGATCTTTATTTGTCTAAGGATTGAATCCTGGCCATCAACAATTGAATATTTGGACCTACCGAATATGGGTACAGTGTGTGTTCTCACGATAAACAAGTGATTAGGGCATTTGCCCTGTGATCAGGAAGTAGTTGGTTTGATATCCAAGACTGCTAAGCACCTCTGAGGAACCAACGCCACACACTGCTCCCGGCGCTGTGTTCATGGTTGCTGGCTGCATCACTTGGTGAATGGATTAAATGCAGAGGAAGAATTTCTTGCTGTTCACACTTTGGGCTGTTGTGTGTTCACATATGACCGAATGGTCACTTTCACTTCACTTTAAAAGCAAAATATGCACCAAATATCGTGAAAAGTATCATGATATTTTAGTTTTAGCTAAAATGACCACCTGTGTTTTACAATTTAAAATCACTGACCACTTATTAATTTTCAGTATTACAGTAGCTTGTGGTTAAAGGATTATAATTCTTGGAGGAGAATGGAAGGTAGGTATCGGTTGTTGTTGTTCCTGTTGCACGTTTTCTCCCTCACCATAGTGACCTGTCAGATGGAACTGCCCTGGTTTGTTTAGCTTTATCAGATTGTGCCCTCTTTTGCTCCACTGCTCCGCTAAGATAAGCCTCAGGTTCTCTATGTATAGCAACATGTGCCTCCCAGTCACATAAAGGCATTGTGTAAGACACAAGGAGGGAAAAAATCCAATAACCCCACTTGGTTCTTACATAAAAATGTTTTATGTGGACTGTTAATCGACATAAAACATTGTATGTAAGGACCAAGTGGGGGTTATTGATTGTGTACAGCTGTGTGCACACAGTTACATAGGAAACTGCAATTACTTAAAAACACAGCAAATATTTACAGTACAATGTAGTAACTGGAGTGTGCAGGAACCATAACATTGCCATTATGTGTCATTCTTGTGCAGTTTATGACCAGATGCTGTGTTTTTCAAGCCACACTGTTTGTTTGTTTCCCTCAGGAGAAAGAGGTGTGCGAGGAGAAGCCGTGAGAAAAAAAGACCTTGCAAGCCCACGCCGCTCAGGAATACATTTTTACTGAGGCACGGTGAATACGGCTGATTAACCCCACTGTATTTTGCACATTTTTCTATTTCTTTTGCAGCAGCTTTCCAAGGTTGGGATTACCTCACTCAATTCTGGATCAGTTCAGGAAGTGAATTTATCATTTGTGCTGCATGAAAAAAAGTCATCGTAGGTTGTAGTTTATTGACTAAACTGAATTGGAAATTGATCCCTGCTGCATTCACATGTGTTTAACATGCCTTCATGTCCCAATATGCGTTCTGTAACATCTGTCATATTTATGTTTCCTAATAAATGCCAGGAAAGTCATTGCTCAGACATTCTTCTCTTTCTGAATCCAAGAGTCACATCATTTCTCTTTGTGTTATGACTCTGTGTCTGTCTGCCTTGTTCTGTTAGATACTATATATTATGAGTTTATTATTTGTGTGCTTGTTTTGTTGTCAGCCTAGGAATTGGCAACTTTGAGAAAGACAATATAAATTCAACTTGCAAAGGTAAATGTAAAGATAAAGCCGTATCCGTACTATACAATCAACAGTGAATTTCAGCAGTGCTAGACTGTAAATACCAAATTGTCTTATCTTTGACATATTGAATAGATAGAATGAAAGAAATGGGAACAAATGTGTTACCACGTCAGGCTTTATAGTGACTAAAGACTCAAGGAGCCCAGATAAAGGAGTTCCAATTACTCAGCAATCAGCACCACCAGTATACTGATCATCGCCCCATCATCTGGAACCATCTGCTCCTGGTTCTTCACTGGTTCAGGACTTCAGTTAGACGCTCTTTGTTCTGCTTGAATGATTCATACGTAGGTCACTGTGTGTCTTAACCAACAACAAAAAATCAGGTTCAGGGACTGGATTGAAAATGTCACCATGAATCAAAAATCATGATTCAAAAACAGAATTAATGAGGTTTTCTAAGCTGAGTTGATGGTGGTGGAAAATGGGGTTAAATGCAGTATTACTTGATGTTTTTTCCACCCACTGGTGCACAGTGATGTAATCAAACCAATTCCTACACGAGCAAGTCAATAAACTCAACGATTAGATCAAAGTTGCCTATGAATTGGACATTTTGAGAAAGACACTATAAATAATACTCGCAAAGGTAAATGTAAAGATAAAGCCTTATCTGTACTGTACAGTCGACACTGAACGTCCGCAGTGTTAGAATGTAAATACCGAAGTTACCCCCGTATTGACTGTACTGTTGTGCACAGGCATTTTCTTGGGTTTGTGCTGCTGTTTTGTTTGGGGTAAGCACATGAATACTGTAATATTTTAATTTACAGTAATAAATAATGCAGGGCTTTAGGAAGAACAAAGCGAAATTCATGAGAACAATTGAGACGCTCCATGGGGGAAATTTTGCACAATTATTAGAGACTGAAGTTGTGAATGCTGAACTATGATTAAGGGGTACCGTAAAGATATTTTTATTATTACTATTAGTACCACTGCTATTATTCATATTTTAGTATGTTAGTAAACCAAACTGAAAGGTTAGCAGCAGTCACTAAACTTCCTCCTGTGTATTTCTCTTTAGGTTTTTCCAACAGCCTCAAGCTGAGGGCCATCAAGAGCTGAATCAGGTGTGGTGTATCACTGTTAGTGTTAAACAAAGCAAAACGGAATGTATCCAGGATATCCAGAAACCGGGTTTAATGCCGACCTGTTTTTAAAGGAAAGTGACCATATGCCTCGTGAGCACACCACAACACTAAAAATAAAAATCTTTCTCTGTATTTAACACATTTAACATGTGAAGTGGTGCCATTGACAATCCTAAGATTCGAACCCGTGACCTTCCAATCACAGGGTCATCTCCTTAACCACCAGGAGGGGAATCCCTGCCTAAAACTAAACTGCATCCCTCTACCTCTCCAGTTTAACAGAATAGTGAAGAAACCTAGACTCCTAGTGTAGCCACTGTTGCAGATGTTCATCAATACAGATGTTGTTACAGTAACTTTAGCAATCTGTTCAACTTGGGAGGAGATAATTTCAAAACTACTTGATAACTGAGGGCTGTATGTTTTAGCTGTACCACTAAAACATTCTGCCTGCAGTTATCAAGTAGTTTTCAAAATACCTCCTGACACCTTTAAGTTCATTATTTAGAAGTGGGGCTCCTGTTCAGTTTAAAAGGGGAAAGTCTCCCTTTAGAGTCTCCAGTAAAGCGGGTGCGATTAAAGAATATATATTCAGTTCTGGCCAATGTGCCCCTTTAACCCTCCTTTGGGATTATTGTTTTTTTTTTAGACACCCTTCAGTGTCCAACGTCTCTGAGATAATGACAGACAGCATTTTTATTTTCACTTCATATTTCTTTCCTAATTTAATGGGGGCATCCAGATAAACCTGAAATTAGCATGCTGAAATATTTTCAGTGATCTGTACACATTTCGTACACACTGCAGTTCTTTGGATTCAGTTTGACTCCATTTTAGTAATTTTATAAAAACATATTTGAAATGAGAACATTTCACTGGATGAGGTCACTAGAACAGTTCAAGCAGTTTCATCATTTATATAAATTCCATCTTCTCTAACTGAATTAGTTTGTTTATGCTGGGGTCAAACGGACCCTAAACATTATACACCTTACTTTACTCCAGAACAAATCTTGTGTTTATTTTTGCAACGTTTATACATTTTCTGTTCTTAGAAATAATACAAAGCTATCAAAAACCACAAAAGGATCATTCTTTGCAGTTTCCGATTGATCAGTGAAAATTTATTCTGATTTTCTTAAAGTATTCTGAAGGTATAAGGGGGTGGGTTTTATATTCATATATACAATACTACATATTATTATATTGCATTTGCTTGTATACTTATGATGTGATATGATATTGTATTATAGTACATTATATTACATTTTAAAGGACTATATAGGTAATCAACACAGAAACATGTTGTACTTGACACAAACTTCATCACTAAATTCAGTTATAATAATTTTCTAGAGGTTTAAATCACTGTGGTCAAAAAACCAAATACTTTATTATATCATTATATATATATATATAACATTTGAATAGAACAGAAGGGTTAAAACATCACCGCCCAACTCCTGGAGCTTCACCTCAAAAAGCACGGACATAAAACTGTACCAACCCCCCCTGCCCACACACACACACACCACCAACAACACACCCATGCCATCAACAACCCGGCATTTATTACTTCTGTACAATCCATTTTATTTATTCTACAGCGCATTCCCTAGCCTGTTGTTGCTATATTTGCATAAATTTTTATATTTACCTCCATTAGGCATGTTTGCACATAACTCTCTGCTACCTGTCACAATACAGTTTTCAACCAGAATGTAGCTATTATACAAAATGTTGTGGTGTTATTTTGTTTCTCTTGTGTTTTTTTTTGTACTCTCTGTCTGCTCTGGTTTTGTGGTGTTCTGTTCTGTTCTTGTGTTGCACCATGGTCCTGGAGGAACGTTGTCTCGTTCCACTGTGTACTTTGTGTTTATATGGCTGAAATGACAGTAAAACCTACTTGATTTGCCATGACTCAGGTGCATAGGCGGTTCTACACAGGGCCAGGGGTGGCCAGGCACCCCCTATAATGGTTCCTGACCCCCCTTATGGCCCCCCTGCACTGAACAGCCAAAGATTTAAATATTCATTTCTTATCGCGACATGCGTTGGCTCGAAGAACGGGACCAATGGTACGTGTGTTCTAGACAAAAAGCCCCCCTAAA
>JBBMFX010000101.1:34713373-34750447 GCA_037832545.1 Rhabdalestes septentrionalis | reverse complement strand
AAGCCCAAACCTCAGCTCCTTATATGTATTTAAACAATATACATTTAAGCCAGAAACATTATTGTAAAACAGTTTATTAATAACCATTTAATTGCCAAGTGTTCTGTATGGTGGCTTTCTTCTTATCACAAACACACCTTCACACTTGGTAAGGTTCTCTAGAATGGCATGCTACACATCAAACCACTCTCAGTGTTCCTCTTAACAATTGCTTAGTACATTAAGTTGGAACATATTCCCTTGTAATGTAGTAAGCATTAGCTGCTTTTGGCTGTTAACCTATACTGAAGTGCAAACAAGGATCTTCAAAAAAATTGCCCGGAAAAAATGACAAGAGGATTCCTGAGGATTTGCTGTTCCTACAAACTGCAGGAAAAGATATGCTGGCGTTTCAGTATTCCAGTGATTCCTGAGTAATGTAGGCTTGTCATTCCTTGCGACATTTATGATCTTGTACACTCCTAAAGGGGGAGGGCAGGGGAATATGTTACATCAGTATTTTTTGGATGGTTCTGGGTACAGATATTTTAAGAAGGAGAAGCTGCTAATTGTTCATAAAGCTACATAAAAATACAATAACCTCTGTCCATGTATATATGCATATGTACATTATATGGATAAACGTATCGGCATGGCTGGGCATTACACTAATATGGGCTTTAATGACATTCAAAAACATAGATAAAAAAAATGGAGCTGGGCGCCCTCCTTTGTAGCTATAACATATTCCAGCCTTCTTGTTAGACTTTCCACATCATTATGGAGTTTCTGTGGGAATTTGTGCCCATTCGTTTTGTAGAGCATTTATGAGTTCAGGCACTGATGTTTCACGAGAAGGCCTGACTCACAATGTCGGTTCCAGGTGAGGTTGAGGGCAGGGCTCCAGCCATGTCTTTATGGACCTTGCTCTGTGTACTAGGACACAGTCATGCTGGAGGAGAAAATGTTGTTCCCCAAACTGTTTTCACAAAGCTCTAAGCATGGTGTTGACTTGGTCTGCTAAAGCACTTAGATTGTCCTTCTTTTGAAGTAAGGGGTCTAGCACAAATCCCGGAAAAAATGTGTGTCCCAATACGTTTGTCCATTTTGGGGTTGCAGGCTTTTACCTTTGTTTTTTAAAGCCATTAATTTCTGTTCTTTGGGATTTCTGGTCTCATTTGTGATTTTGCCAAGGGTGAGACAAAAAAAAAAAAGACATCCACAGGCACTGAGCATTTTTGTCTGTTGGTGGTGTGCCATGTATTTTTTATGACAACCTAAGTTATCCTATGCATATTTAATGCTTCTCCCTGTTTCAGGCATGTTTCCTGGGGGCAACATCTAAAAGCCTATTGGAATGAATAGGCTGTTAAGGAAATGGACGCCCTCTTTGATAACACATCTATATCTGACATTAATGTCCATGTGCATTTCAAGTTGCTCACCCAGTATTTCTGTCACAGTTCATTCTGTGACGCATTTCTCCGCTAGTTATTATTAGGGCTAAATGGACCAAAGCACAGTGTGTTATGCAATGCCCTATGCAAGACCTCTCACCATCAAGTGCCTGCTAAACCTTATTGATTTTCATGGAGGATGATGTGCAGGATGCCTTGGTGACTCAGAAGCGTTTTTGAAAAGTTTATCTGCATGGACTTATTTTGCTCAACAAGTGCATGTGTTGTCTCATCTAAACTTCTGAGGTGCTCTTGTTCTAAGCCTGACTTTTGTAGTATAGATGCAAGGCTCAGTGATAAAAGGATTTTTGTGCACAGTGAAGCTTGTCAAGTCTACTTAAATAATTTAAGGAAGAATCAGTCTTATCCTTATTGAGATTGGTTTGAATCGGCTACAGTTACGCTGAGCATATGATTTGAAGGGGTTCTGACTTGGCTCCCCCAGTCTAGCATAGTCCAGCATAAGTGCATGCTGTTGCTTAGTAAAATAGTTCTGTACAGACGACTATGTGAATTTACTGTCTGATCTTTCAGTTGACCAGATTTGTTTGCCATGTGTGATTGATTAAAGTTTCATTATACAACAAACATGCCTTAAGTACAGTAAATAAAAAAAAATGATAGTGCCTGTCCTGTCATGTACATGTTCAGTGAACAAGAGGTGGCCCAAATGGGTTCTGAAGGAACTTGATGGTGGTTTAATTCTATTTTTTCCCTACTGGACAGAGCGTTCATTGTAAAATTAATTTAAGATTGAACAATACCACTTTTCATAATGAATTAATGCTAAAAAGAGATGGCATGTCGAGTTATTCTTGTTTTTTCTTAACATTTTGTTGTCTCTTCAGATTTTTATACTAATATTTTGTTCTCTTGCTTACTCTCTCTCTATGTGTAGGAGTTGATCCTTCCTCTGCTTCTATTGGGCCTCCTAATTCTCATCAGTACTTTGAACCCTCATATCTCTTATGGCAGTATCAGTACTACCGAATTAGAGGATGATGAATACCTGTCTCTTAAAGGCCTGGGCTACACTCCCATTACTAATGTCACCAGTCAGATTATGGAGGAGGTGGCACAGGAACTACGTAAGTATCGGTGTTAGGCACTTCTCTGCCCTCAAGCCCAGAACCCCCAGATATATCTGCATTAGAAAAATGAAAGTTGCTCAGAAAAAGTTACTTAAAAAAAAAAAAAGGAACTTTTTTTCTGGGCAGACTTCTGGAACTGTATCTTTAGTTGCCTGCAAAATAAAAGCTGCCGTGGATGTAGTTCATTTGAGATTGTGACTGTTATTTCTCTAATTTTGTGAACATAATGGTATGAGGATTTTGTTCTTTGAACATGCAAGAAAAATGCAATGCTTGTATTTTCCACCTAATATGGCTGTTGGAAGAACAGGTTTACTGAACCATGCGTTACATTTTGCTGTAACAGCCAAGCAGAAATGGAAATGCTTTTTGCCCACAGGAATTTTCACCGGCCTCTTGTGTTTGTGATTGTCCTTTCAGATATGCAGGACCGCTTAGAGGTGTTCTCTACCGAGGAGGATCTGGAAAACGCCAGCCTTTATGAGCCTCTAGGTTATGTGGGAGTGGTGTTTCTTGATAATATGTCTTACCGACTACGTTTCCCATACAACCAGCTTCCTCTACCTAGTGATTATACTGAGTCAATAGGTAAGAGCATCAGTGACATATATATAGTAGATTTGTTGTGGTTGATATTATTAATATACAAAAATGATATAATCATATGTACCATTTATTTAATTTTTTTACTATTCCACAGCAAACTATTATGCCAACTATTTGAACTCCCGCGCAGCTAACTACTGGTACTCTGGCTTTATACGCCTGCAGTCACTGATTGACGCTGCCATCATCCAGGTTGGGATGTTTGAGAATTGAGTTTTAAACACACAGTTGTCTAATCTTTAGGGAATAGTCTCACTTTATTGAAATGCGATCACTCATTTCAAAGCACAGATTAATTTTTAATATTTTTATTTTTAACTTCACTGAGAAATAACACTTCAAACAGAAACTAGTTGGAGTCGAATGACATCATGTGCTCTTTCTGTGCTTTGGATGGGGACAGATGCAGACCAAACGTTCGGTATGGAGAGAGCTGAATATCCGTGCAGTGATGATGGGTCACCCCAGTTCAGTAGAGGTCCAGAAGTTCCCACATGCTCTCATCTCCATCTACCTGGTCCTGGCCTTCACACCCTTTGTTTCCTTCCTCATTGTCAATGTTGCAGCTGAGAAGGAGCACAGACTCAAAGACACAATGAGCATGATGGGATTATATGACACAGCATTTTGGTAGGTATTGTGATTAATGAGACTAAAATGGATATTATTAGCACTTTTTCTTTTCTTTATTGTAGGGCCCTGCAAATATGCTAAATATTCATTCTACTTTGAACGAAAGCTTTTGAAAGTTTAATTATGGAATGATTTTCCATAACATTGAATATTGCAAAACATGCTTGATGTTGTAAACATGCTTGACTTTGTGTGTGTATGTGTTTGTGTTTCATGTACAGGCTCTCCTGGGGTCTTCTCTATGCTGCTCTGGTGACCACCATGTCTGTACTTATGGCTGTTATTGCTACATGGACACCCCTGTTCTCCAACAGCAACTTCTTTGTCATCTTCCTTTTAATCTTTCTTTATGGAATATCCACAGTAAGTCATTAATGAATACACTTGTATGTTTTTTTGGGTATTGGTTTTACCCGTTAAAAAGCAACATTGCTGTTAAGTCTATTCCTGCAGTAGCACTGCTCTGCATAATTTAGTGATTCTTCTTTCCTAACACACTAGTACAGTATAGGAGAGTCGAGGTTAATTAGCAAATGTTGGGAGCGCAGAAAACACCAAAATATATTTAACCCGAATACAGATTAAAACTGTCATATAGATCTGGCAGATTTTATGCTGTACATATGGCAACACTGACTGGGATCATTTCCAGTAACCGTTCTGAATCATGCAGTTCTGTTGGCTGTGGGAATGCATTCATTTAGGAATGTCTAAAATAATTATTCTAAAACAATAAAAACATGATGCATTAATTCACAACAAGCTACTATTACAGGTTCAGTTTAAGCCTAAACCTAGACTAAATGACTTTTCAGGATTGATTCAATTTTTTTAAAGTCTTGGCTTAATTAAAGTCCAAGAAACTGGCTCAATCTGCTTGTTCTAGCAAACCTCGTTACGAAAGTTTGTTTTAATCAGGCCAAACCTGCCATCTGTTAACAAACAATTTATTTTTACATTATTTGGTGGAGTTTTAACACTGTTGACGTATTGGTTTTGAAAACATTACTTTGGCCCTTGGTTTGTGTTTGGTTGGAAAATCTTTCAACAAATGAGTGTAGATATGGAGATTTCATTTTTGAATTAGAAAAGATTAGGTATCCTTTAGCATTTCGGCATAGGCATCTTGGTTTTGTTAGAGCAGTGGAGTTGGTAGTGTGCTTTGCTATCGAAAGTGCTTTTAATTAAATTTTAGTGTTAATCCAGTAGCACTGAAGAAGCCTCTCATACTGTAGATTCAGAGATTTGTTGTTATAAGACAGAAGCGAAACAAAAGCAAATTGGTAGCTTTTGCCTGAATTCCTGTGTACTTTTGGGCGATTATGAGCTTTAAACAAAGCATTTAACTGTGACTTTTTTGTTTTCTGCAGATATTCTTCTCCTTCATGCTGACTCCTATGTTTAAGAAGCCGAAGTTTGCAAGTACCATGGGATCTATGCTGACGCTGGTCTTTGGCTGTCTGTCTCTGTTTACTGTTCTGATGAGGGATTTCCCCCAGCCGGCTGTCTGGCTGCTTTGCCTGCTCTCCCCCAGTGCCTTCTCCATTGGCATTGCCCAGGTAACTTTGTAGCAGAGCAGTGTTATAGTTCAGCATGTCTGTGCAAATCTGAAGGATATGTGACTAGGCTACTAAAATTTGTGAGCACCTCCAGATACAGTACTTTTGAGATGCTAACAGTGAGATCTGTAACAGTTAGAGGAAACTGGTGACCATCAGCCATAACCGTAAAACGCCTTGTGTAGTGCAGTGATCCTCCTCCTCTTGCTGCCAAAAAACATCTGACACATTGAGATAGGTATTCAACTACAACTTCTAGACGAATCTGACTAGTTTCTCGAGCACATCCCACAGATACTCAATTGAATTAAAATCTGTGGCATGCCTAGTCAACAGCTTGAACTCTTTGTCATGTTTCTCAAACCAGTCTGAATAATTTTTGCAGTGTGACAGCATACATTGTTGCTGAAAGAGGTCACTGCCATAAAGGAATAACGCCATCATAAAGGAATAACACTGCACTAAAGGGGTGTGCTTGGTTTCTAACAGTGCTTAAGTATGTGTCAAGGTACATCAAGATGATTGCCAGGACCCAGTGTATCCTTGGACAAATTGCTGAGACCCACACTACATTCACTGGCTTGCCTTTTTCCCCAAAGTTCATTCTGGTGCTAACACAAAATTATACCTGGATGTCCACGTAATGAAAAATGTGATTTATCAAATCAGGCCACCTTCTTCCTCTTCTTATTGCTCTCATGCCCATCGTCAGTGCTTTCAGTGATGGAAAGGGGCCAGCATGGGCACTCTGACCAGCCTGCGTCTACACTGATGCAGCATGCTCCCATGTGTTGTGTTCTCTGACTCCTTTCTATCATAACCAGCATTAACTTCAAGTACAGACTGTTCTTTTGCTGTATTATATATCCCACCCCCTGACAGATGGCATTGTATTGAGGTAATTAAAATGTTTCACTTCTTCTAGCAATGGTTTAATATTGTGGCTGATTGGTTTATGAGTAAAGACTACCTGTGTGTTTGTGCACTCTTGTTAAGATATTGCAGCACCAACTTAGTAAAGTGATGAGCCAAAATAGTCCTTGTTTTCACTGTGGCTAAAAGGTAATGCTAATCAGTTATGCAGTGTGTCATCACTGCAACCTTTGGGGATTTTTGCTTGGAAAAGCAATTGCAAAAGTTTTTCAGCAGAGTGTGTACAGTCAAGTGCAAAAAACACACATCACTGTTTAATTAACTGTATTATCCAGGGTTAAATAGAATGTTGCTTAAAAAACCCTTAAGCTCCCTGTAACACAAGATTCCAAACTTTGACTGAGACATTTATCAAGCACTACAAGAACATCTGAACCCCTTCTGTGTATAAATTGAAAATAATTACACAATACACTCTTGATATATGTTGTTTTTGCTGTCAAATCATTGGAAGTGTGTTTGTGTGCAGGTGGTCTATCTGGAGGCCCAGGGAGATGGTGCCGTGTTCTCTACTTTGGCTAATGGCCCTCATCCACTGTATGTGCCACTGCTGATGCTTTTCCTGGACTGCATCCTCTATCTACTGCTTGCAATGTATCTAGACCAAGTGATGCCAGGTGAGACTCAGAGCTACATCCTCATTTAAAAGAAAAGAATGTGTCTCCACTAAAAGAAAATAATGTATGTCCACTTTAGATCATAGTGTGTGTGTATTTGAAACACAGTAGCTGCCCTTTTACATGTGAAACTTTCATTATGAATTAACAAATAAAAGTTCTCAATTAATTCTTTTAATCTGTTAATCTTTAAGTGAAAAACGCACTGGAGATTTTTCACTTTCATTTCATTTATTTCTCTTCTAGGTGAGTTTGGGATGAGACGTTCTCTGATTTACTTTCTGAAGCCCTCCTATTGGTCGACTCGCAGCAAGCGTTATGTGGAAGTGAGCTCCGTGTATGAAGTGGAAGTAAATGGAACCCCCGCGGCCGATGAATCCGTGGAGCCTGTTTCTCCTGAATTCAGAGGCAAAGAGGCCATCAGGTATCAGCTTAACTTTTTTGACGTTTACCACCAGCCCACAATAGACCTCACTAAAAGTATGCCCCGGACTTAGTTTTTCTCCATGATATGAGAGCTTTTGTTAATGTGCTTATACTATTTCACGCATGCTAACTAAAGATTGAGTGAGCACAAACACAATGCTACTGCATTTCACTAAGAGACATGGCATTCGGCCAAGAGTGTCATTTAATATCCGTCACATTTGTATTTGTTTGGGTTTGTGTGTATATACATGGTTTTTATCCGCATACCTTAGGGTCTGTAACATCCGTAAAACCTATAAAGAGAAGGACAACACGGTGGAAGCACTGAGAGGTGAGTCTTAGTTTGCCACTCTTATGTCTTATTGATCTATTTGGCAAAATAACTATATTTTCTCTCTGCTCTAAATTATTTTTAATTTACTTTAATAGTGCTTTTACATGTATTTGTAAGGGTTTTCCAAGTGCAGGGGTCTTGAAAACAGTGTGTAACTGTGTGTGCAAAAACACACATTCCATCACTCTAGAACATGGGTGGGCAACTCCAGTCCTGAAGGGCGGTACTCCAGTCCTGAAGGGCGGTAGTCCAGCACGTTTTGGTGATTTCCCTCCTCAGAATCACCTGATTTAACTTGTCAGTTAATTGTCAGGTTTAGTGAATGTGTTTGAGGAGGACTACCATCAAACTGTGCTGGGCCTCCAGGACCGGAATTGCCCATCCCTGCTCTAGAATGTTGTGCCAGTCAGTTGTGCAAACCATGTGGAGTAATCTCCAAATATTACCAAATATATTGTGAATTATATTTTTGTTCTTGATTTTTTTCCTTCCCTGTATTATTACATTTGTTTTAGGTTTGACTTTCGACATCTATGAGGGTCAAATCACAGCTCTGTTGGGTCACAGTGGAGCAGGAAAATCTACACTTATGAACATACTTTGTGGGATCTGTCCTCCAACTGAAGGTGTGTTTGGATCAGATAATGAACAGTTTTTTTATTATTTCTGGTCAAAATGATGTTGAGATTTGATTTTTTGCATTTTCAAGCCAAGCAGGTTTTCAGAATCAGAATCATTTTATTTGGCCAAGTATATGTGTGTGCATATACAGGGAATTTGGTTCTGGTTGATGGTGTTTCCCAAGCACAACCATAAAAACTCAACAATATAAACATTCTTAATCTATATCTATATAATTGTTTTTGTCATTCATCCATATATACACTGTTCATAGTGAAGCAAAACAACAATTTTGATCATTGAACAAATAGAAGTGCTCCCTATTTGCACTGGTGGCATTGGGACATTGAGACTGAATCATATGGTAATGTTTTAAAATGATAAACTTCAGTCTTTTGTTGTGCATAACAGTAGCCTAGCCTACTATTGAGCATTTAACCCTTCTCCTATTTAAGATTAAGCGTAAAATAAGCATAAAAGTTCAGTTGTAGTTGTAAACTGTCTGTTAGGTGCAGGACTGTTGTAATTGTCTGTTTTTTTACCTTAGGCTCTGCCACCATCTATGGCTCTCCTGTGGCGGACATTGCAGATGGGGCTGAGATGAAACAGCTTGTGGGAATATGTCCCCAATTCAACATCATTTTTGATGTGCTGACAGTAGAGGAACACCTCCGGATCTTTGCAGCCATAAAAGGCATTCTGCCATGTGACATTGATAATGAGGTGCGACATACCACCACTGATTGATCTTTGCATCTTTTCCTCAGATGTAATGAAAGTAATATTGGTTTCAGGTTAAAGTACAGTTCCCTTTCCCCAGGTTAGGAAGGTTTTGAAGGATCTGGACCTGGAGAAGATCATGGATGCACAGGCCAAGAACCTCAGTGGAGGCCAGAAAAGGAAGCTGTCTGTGGGCATTGCCATTCTAGGGGATCCTAAGGTAGAGAACACGGTTATGTAGAGTAATGTAATTGTCCCTGATCATCTTAGTGGGTTTTTCTGGTTCATTTTATGTGTTGTGCATCCTTTAGATCCTGCTCCTGGATGAGCCCACAGCAGGTATGGACCCGGTGTCTCGTCACCAGGTGTGGTCTCTACTGAAGAGTCGACGAGCGGGCAGAGTTACCGTCCTTAGCACGCACTATATGGACGAGGCAGACATACTTGCTGGTGCGGAACAGTTGGCTCTTTCTCTGAGCTCTTGTAGACAAGCGCTCATGTAAATTAATTTTCTATTCCTTGTCTTTTCAAACTCCTTGTTGCACAGATCGTAAAGCAGTCATCTCTCAAGGTCAGCTGAAATGTGTGGGCTCTTCTCTGTACCTCAAAACCAAATGTGGCGTAGGATACCACCTCAGGTCAGTGTTTCAGGCTCTGCTTGAGAAATTAAGATTTCACAGTTGTGCATGAGTGCATTGATTAGTTGCCAGTTGAATCAAATTGTAATTGCTAGACTGCAATAAACTGTTTATTTCAGCCCTTCTGCAGTTTGTGTGTGTGAGAGTGTGTGTATGTGAGAATGTGTGTTTGCATGTTTGGAAAGGTGACAAGGCGTCAAGATGCTGTCTTTTCCTAAACGTGTGATTTCACTCTGTGTAGGATGTCTGTGACTGAAGTCTGTGAGGTAGACAGCCTCGCATCATTGGTCAAGCAGCATGTTCCGAAGGCTCAGTTGTCAAGGCAACAAGAAGCTGAACTCACATTCACATTGCCTTTCGAGAGCATGGAAACATTTCCAGGTCTGACTTCTGTTAACCTTCTGCTTTACAATCTGCTATATGCTTGATTGAATAACAGCATCTTTCACAGTTTTAATAGAGCTGCCTTGTAGATTTAGTGCCATGGTCCTTCAGCACATGGCATTCAAACATAGTACGCACGTTTTGTTTGTAATTCCAACTGTGCTGTTGTCTCAGTTTTGTGTAATGTATTTTGTTGTAGTGAAGTGGGGAAAAAAATTGTCCCAGAAAGACAATTGGTCGGTCCACAATCCACTTGCGGATCAGACATCTGATTTTTGTTGATGTTTGTTCTGTTACATGATGAGGTAATGAGCTGATATCCTCTCATCTTCCTCTAAGGGCTTTTTGCCGAGCTGGACTGTAGGCCGGACCTAGGAATCATTAACTATGGTGTTTCTATGACAACCCTGGAGGATGTGTTTTTGCGGCTGGAGGCGGAAGCAGAAGTGGACCAAGCAGGCAGGAATACACCCTGTTTTACCTTCTAAACTTTCAGAGCAGAATTTTTCTTTCACAGTTCCTTTCCTTTGTGTATCTGTTGATGTATAGAAGTCTGTGTGTAACTGCTGTCCTGGATAGCTGTAAAATGATTTCTTTGCAAGGAACAGGACAGTCTTACTAAGCTCTTCCCTTAGGGTCTGATGTTTTATTTATTTATTTTAAAACAAATCTGTGTATGTTCAGCTGTTGAACCAGGTCTTCTTTTGCTGTAGCATGATGACAGTCTTTTGTAAAGGAGATAGTTTATAAGCTCCAAAATGCGGTTTACCTGAACTTGCATTTTATTCCATTTTAGACTATAGTGTGTTTAACCAGGACAAGGTGGAAGAGGAGGGTGACGCCTCCTCGATGGATGACATGGACCAGAGACTACTGACCTTCTCAGACAGCAGACAGGATGCAGTGAAGGGCCATGCACTATGGAGGCAGCAGTTCAGCACAGTAGCCTGGCTACATATGCTCAACCTGCAGAGAGAGAGAAAACCCATCATATACAAGTGAGTACAGGCAATTTGTAAAAGAAAATTATCGTATTTATACAAGAGTAATGGCTTTTGCATGTTAAATTAAGTATGAGCTCTCTGGCTCGCTCTCTTTCTCTCTCTCTTCCTCTACTTCCCTTTTTTCCAGTGTGACGCTGTTCCTGGTCTTTTTGACTGCAGTGCTGGTTTTGTCCCTGGCTACAGGGAATATTCAGATCCACTCCCCTGACAGACAGTTCCAGCCTATCTACCTGCTCCATCGCCATGAAGCACCTCGCAAATATGCCAGCAGTTTGCTTGTGCTAAACTCGTCTGGTCCGTATACAATCTTCTCTATGAGCTTACAGATTTTAAAATGGCTGAGCAAAGATGCAGATAACCTGATAATAAATTTAACAATAAATGTAATGCATTCTAAGTAAATTTGTAAATTGCATAAATTAATTACATAATAGTATTAAAGGAAGCAAAGCTAGAGGAGAATTCATTTGCATAATGTGCACTTGCCCCTGTTGACTCTCATTTATTAGTAGGTTGATTTTTTTTTGCGCTAAGCTTTCCTGTCTTCTTTTTGTTAGGCTCAGATATTTCAAGCTTAATTCATAACCTGGAGGCTCAGAACATTAAGGTGGAGATGATGAGAAATGTGGACTATATGTCTGCCGCACCTCACAGTGCCGCCATCAACGTAACAGGCTCCAGTAAAGTGAGTTCTTTGCTTCATAGCAGCTCATACAGCACCTTACTGACTATCCTGCTTAAAACAGCTTCACTTTGGTTCACTTGGAAATTTTGGGTTGTCCTGTTCCCCGTAATATTTCGAGTTCGTGGGTAAATTTTAAATTGAAATTTGTTGAACCACTTACTGCCTTTGGAGGTGGCAATTTTAGTGTGTCCATAACAGGATCTCCTTTACCTCTGACCAGTATCTTGACTTGTGTTTGCAGATGAAACAAGCTTGTTAATGCATTTGAGTGTGGGTGGGAAGCATATTAAGCTGGAGTGGGGCGGACCAGCTAAATTGAGCTCTTGATCCTCTCAGGCTGAGAGCTGTAGCGCAGTAAGGCTTTGCTTGTGTATCTGAGGCTGAGAGTTTTCATCTGTGTAGTGGCCTTTACACCTCTGAGTCAGAGGCCAAGTTGGGAGGAGAGGCAAATGGTGCGGAATCTGAATCCGTCTCAGCCTTTTGTCTGCATGCTTAAAATTGTCTTACCCTTTCTCACTTTTTGTGTTTGTATGCCACGGCTATCAGTTGAATTCAGTTGCTCATCTGTTTTTGTCTCTGTGTCTCATGTCTCTTTCTCTCTTCAGGGTTTTAGTTACATTGTAGCCTTTAACAGCACTACAGTGCACTCTCTTCCCATGGCAGTGAATGTGCTTAGTAATGCCCTGCTTAAGGGCCTCAATGGTACTGGACACATCAACACCTGGGCAAAACCCTTTGACTATGTGAGTAATGCTAACTTCTTTCACATTTGCACTTATGTACCTATTTTTATTAGGATTATGGGGAAAGGTTGAATCTGGGTATGTGGTTAAAACAGTTTTGATATAGTGCTTTTCTTCACTGGTCTCCTAGCAAATCCCAGATTCGACGTCTTATGCTCTGGTTTACATTGAGGCTGTGATACTGGGAATGCTGGCGGCTGGTATGCCAGCCTATTTTGCAATGGATCACACACGAGATCGAGAGGTAATGTTATATAGAGGGATGCTTTTTATGTTTATTTTATGTTAACATATGCAGGATTTGCCTTTTACATTTCATATATATATAGGGATAAGTATTGTTAAGGTTTTAATGGTATCACTACTTCTATCGATACCGCTTATCGATTCGGTACTTTATCGGTACTCTTATTGGTACGTTTAATGTGTTTTTTTTTATTATTAAAAACTAATTGAGAACAGAATAACACTTTAACCCTAATTCTAACCTGAATCTAAAAAGTTGGACTCACTACAAATTAACTTTAAGGTAAGCTCTGCTTTATAATTTCTTAGTTTATTATTATTTATCTTTATTATTATTATCATTATTATTATTATTATTTGTAAACGCAGCACTATAGCAGTACATGTTTAATATTTATTTAGGCTACTGCATAAAATACTGCATAAAATATATAGCCTATATGTCGGCTATATGTAACTGAGTGTCCATCCATCCATCCATTTTCTACCCCTTTATCCCGCACTCGGGGTCGGGGGGGTGGAGCCTATCCCAGCTGCTATGGGTGAAGGCGTGTTTAGTAAATTATTAACACTGATTTACAGCCCTTATGTGATGTTTGTCTTATTTTTACATGGCATACATACCTGAGGAGGCGGATAATGAAGTAAAAGCTAGCATTTCTCTGTATGCAGAGATGGCTGGATGTTGTAACAAATTGCTTGTGTTTCCGCCTTCAGAGCAAAAAATCGTATTGCTCTTGTTGCAGCGAGCATTGTCCGTGTCCACACGGGTGAAATGTAGCCATACTTTGGATCGTTTGGCTCTCCACACCATCGAACTGTTACCGTTAAAGCTTATCGATACTTCTGTCTTTTATAATTAGGCACCGGGGCCGAGTAAGAACTGAGTTTCGGTACCCATCCCTAGTCATATTTCTTAAATTGTTTCCTCCCTTGTAATTTTTAGTTTGAAAAATTACTGTATTTACATATCTGGAGCCATTACCAGGTGACCGCAAGAGTTTCATGATTAAAGTAGGATTTTTGGTCATTTTAGATAAAGTGCCGTTCGACCCTGAGGATCTCTGGTATGGTGCCCTCTGCATACTGGTGTGGCCAGGCTTCTGTGGATATCCCTTTCTACTACCTCATCCTCATTTGCATGACCAGCACACTGTTTGCCTTCCACTCCACGAGTCTACTGTCCAACAGCAACATCATGTCTGTGGTGAGGGGAAACACACACAAATGTTTTTTCTCTTCTGTTTAAAAACCTAAATTAATATGTTGCCTTATGTTGTTAAAAGGGATTTTTTAACAGACTCTTCTTTTATTTGGTTAATTTTTTCTGTCTTTTGTCTTCAGATTCTCTGTCTAATAGGATTTGGCCCAGCCATGATTCTCTTCACCTATTGTGTGTCGTTCATGTTTGCCAAAGTCCAGAGCAACAGAGACTTCTTCTCCGTCGTCTCTATGATGGTTAGTAACAGCGTGAGAGATCATTATAACATGAGATCATTACAGTAGCGTTGGGGTCACATTTAAGGTAATTAAATACCAACTGAACGTTTTTTATAAGTTTGTAAGTGTTGTACTCACATGATGATACGTTTCAGTAATTTATGAGGGAGGCATTTAGATGTTTTATGTGTTTATTTAACATAATATGATGGATGCATACGGAACCTGGATGTATTGATAGTACCTAAACTGACTGTATGTGTGTGTTTTCTCAGGTGTGTGTAGTATCTGCCTCAATGGTTCAGCTGGCCTTTGTCAATGACAACCCCATCCTGACACGTGTTTTGCATAACACGTTATGTTTCTTCAACCCACTATACCCACTGATGGGCTGCCTCAACTGCATTACCAAGGTCAGCAGTTTGATATATTTCAAAATAATCACTTCTTCTGCTATATCAGAAATATTACATAAGATATAATATATCTCATGATTTGAATTTTTTTTATTCTGATGATATGTATAACTATAAATGTATCACATTTCAGGCCACCTTCCTTTTGTCTTTCCATGAGGAATTTCTGTGGAAAAATCTACTTATTGCTGTTATTGCTGTGAGTTTATTATACTTTTATTGAGAGAGAGGTGTGTGTGTGTGTGTCTCTTTCTGTCTGTCTAACAGACATTTCATGAGTTGTTACACTGTATTATTTTGTTTGTAGCCCTACCTCCAATGCATTTTGCTGCTCTTCTTACTGCGATGGTTAGAGATTCGTTATGGAGGCCAGACCATGAAGAACGACCAGCTGTGCAGGTTAAGATCAAACACATTTCCAATCATACTGTTTGCATTTGTATGACTCATTTGACGCACAGACCCTCTGAGCAAGTATAGGACCTTTTAAATATCTGAATTATTGGCGGGTTTAGGTGTGATGGCATGCCCTGAGTACACACAATAAGTAACCAGAAGCAAGATGACCACACAACAAAGCTATATATTTGAGAAAAGGTGCAGAATGCAAACAAAATGTTAAAATTAATTTAATGTCATTTTCTTTCATGACAGTTCATTGTTGCAATTCAGGCCTTGCTTCCTATATTTGGTTACCAAGTAATGAGACATTACATCAGCATTTGAACAGTGTTATTATGAAGGAATTTATATGATCTGACAGTCTATTCGGTGTTATTGTGATGTTGAATAGAGATTTGACTGTGTATGTGGATGAGAAATGGATGCATGCTGGGGTTTCTAAGAAGCTTCACAAATACCTCTTGTGAGTTTGCATCACTAAAGTGTGTTTTCTTCGTCTAGGATCTCTTCTAAAGCAAAGGGCAAAGTGCAGCGGAACCCAGAGGAAAATGTTGATGAGGACGAGGATATTCTCGTGGAGAAGGCTCGAGTGAAGGAGGCCCTTACCTGTCAGTGCTGTGAAGAGGTGGGGAAAATATATCTTGTACTTGCATTTGTTAGATTCTCTTTTGGCAGTGGTACTTCAACAGTTTGGAAGATACTTTTTTACTTAAATATGCTCAGATGATCTTGCTACTCATCTGACCAAAAACAGTAAGATGACTAAAGGCAAAAATTGATCAATTTGATCATTACAAATGCTTCATTCAAATTACTGTCATTTTAATACATTTCTTTATTGTATTTCTGTAGTGTATCCACTGATACTTAGTGGTGGTTTAACAATAATTCTTCTTCAAATAATGTCATAAGTCATACTGAGTGTCTCAGTATTAAATCGGTGATAATAGTTTCAAATTAACTTGTGGTATGTCTGTGTAGCAAATAGTCGACTGTGAGCATATGTGTGATTAAGGTGATCTATCTCTTGTGGTGTTTTCTCAGAAACCAGTGGTGGTGGTGAGTAACTTGCGGAAGCATTACTCAGACAAGACAGAAGGCTTTTCCCTTGGCAAGAAAAGAAAAGTGGCTGCTAAGAACATCTCCTTCTGTGTGAAAAAAGGTACAAGAATTTTCCCTGACTGTGTGAAAGATGACCACCCCAGTATTGGTCTGCTGCGTCTAAACGTAATGTAAACCATCTTGTCTTCCAAAGGTGAGGTCCTGGGTCTTCTAGGTCCTAATGGAGCAGGGAAGAGCACGATCATGCACATGCTCTCGGGGGACACGAATCCCACTGCAGGACAAGTATGTACTTTCTGCATTTACTGTTCTCTATTTTTGAATGGTTTCCAATTGGGCTTCATAAATTAACATCTATAATAAATTGTGACATCTGATACCTGAACCTCATCACCATTTACTAAGCTGGAGTATCTTTATACAACGCCGTAGCATCGAACAAATTGAGGTTAATCCAGTTTTACACCTGTTATCCTGTTTTTCAGATTCTGATGGGAGACTATGGCTCAGAGTTGAGGCCAGTGGATAACCCACTTGAGCATGTGGGCTACTGTCCTCAGGTGAACCCTCTCTGGCCCAGGATTACCCTACAGGAACACCTCCAGATCTATGCTGCCATTAAGGGCTTACGGCCAACTGATGTACCAAACATCATCAGGCGGTAACTCTTCCACTTCACCTCCTGTCTATTTTCATGCTCACCCATAGATTAAAAAAGACTGTAAAATCCTAAGTAATACACATCTGATGGGACATTCTGATTATAGATCTGTGTACATACTCTGTGATTGAGAACTTTGTGGATCAATGTTGATTTGTGATGTTAATTTGTTCACATATCAATTTGTGTGTGTTCTTAGTGTGGTTAATGCACTGGAGTTGAAGGAGCATCTTCATAAACAGGCTAAAAACCTTTCTGCAGGCCTTAAGAGGAAGGTGAGACAACACTGAAAATAAATTTTAACTGATTTAAGTGTATGTGGACAAAACAGGATTTACTTTTCTGTGTGTTTGTTGTTTGCAGTTATGCTTTGCTATAAGCATGTTAGGAAACCCTCAGATTGTTCTCCTTGATGAGCCTTCCTCTGGTATGGACCCCAAATCTAAGCAGCGCATGTGGTAAGATCACTGTGACTCCACTATGATATTCTGAGCTCGGATGTCTGTGCTAATATCGGGGATTCTCATTCAGAGTCCTTGGCATGCCACACTATGCACATGTTTGTACTTTTTATTAGCGCACATGATCATATTCTTAACTCTGCCAAGCTTGAAAGATTCACTTCTCCATGTTCGTAGACTGTATTTTGACAGCTTACTTCCTCAGCTAGACTTTTCCCTGTAGAGCAAGGCTCCATGATCTCAATATCACACCAAACTACTTAGTGATTAAATTAATCACGATTTTAGTAATTTTATGATTGCACCAGACTTCTCGGTATGGAGCAAACCACCCAAAATCTACCCAGACCAGTTTCAGTTCATATTAAATCTATATTTAACAAAAAGGTGTGGCACTCATTTTGTATACAGGACATGTAGATGTGACAACACTAGCAACATTAATAATACAAAGCATTACAATTCAGCGGCAAAATGTAAAAAATGAAAGAGATTTTACTTTGGTAAAAAAAAAATCTGCATTGTTTCTTGACAAGAAATGACACAAATAAGCACATAGAGATAGCATGTCTGCTAACCGCTCAAAATCGGGTTGTATAATCTGATGTGTGCATTAGAGCCTACTGTATTCATGACTCCACAGTCAAGCACTTCTGATCTAATGTCTGATAATTGTCCATTGTGCCAGGAGAGCAATACGTGCGGCTTTTAAGAACAAACAGCGTGGCGCCATCCTAACCACTCACTACATGGAGGAGGCGGAAGCTGTATGTGACAGAGTGGCCATCATGGTTTCTGGTCAACTCCGGTTAGTACAGCTCTGATTATGTTTTCACCCAGTGATTGACGTTTAAACCTCCTTCTTAAAGCCTTATGTGGTACGATGTATTTTCTGCATCCACACTCACTTTCCAGTGTTCTGTGCTAGTGTTTGAGGGTGTTTAATACAAATACAAATGTGTGCTGCATAATGAGATGGCTCGTATTCTGATTGTTTGGGAGTTGGGAAATGCTGGTTTATTCTGTCGTAACCGTGGCTATTTATGTTAATGGTGTCACTCTCTCATTTGTACAACTAGTGATTTAAGTAATTAAATGATTGGTTTTAGTTACAGCACTGTGAGTGATGGCGAAGGCCACACTGCAAATACACAGTGGTTTTCTGAAATCAATTATGTGGTTTCCCGCAGGTGTATTGGCACCATCCAGCATTTGAAAGCTAAGTATGGTCGAGGCTACAGTCTGGAGATTAAGCTTCGAGAAGAGCTCACAGGCCTCCAGCAGGTGGCGCTGCTACATAAGGAAATACTAAGAATCTTCCCTCATGCTGCACGCCAGGAGAGGTATGTATTCAGAACAGTGGTAAAGGGCATAAAGGTCTACTTTTCATTACATTTGTTACCTGTTGTTTTGCAGTTTTGCTACCCTGATGGTTTATAAGATCCCTATGGAGGATGTTAAGTCACTGGCCCAGGCTTTCTCTAGGTTAGAGAGTGGTAAGTGCCTGCAGAATGCATAAGTTTAGTCTTTTAATAGTTCAATTAATACATTATTACTGGCATGTTCTTTTTTTTTTTTTTTTACTCTGTACTTGTGTCACTTTATTGTTTTAACATGTATTCCCTGTCTCTATAAAGCTAAGCAGAACTTCAACTTTGAAGAATACAACTTTTCTCAGTGCACACTTGAGCAGGTTCGTGATTCTTTTCAGTGATATTGTCACAACCAGCCCCTCTAAGGCAAGAAACACACCTCATGCCAGTAAATGCTTTGATTTCCGCAAACATGGTAATGTACGTCCTTACAAAAAGTCTGGACACATTTCGTAACGCGGCACAAATTGATTTGTGAGCATTGTAGCATGAGACGCTATAGTGACAGCCAAGCCTGACCAACTTGTCTTGTACCACCAGCGTGCTGTCGTCCAGTCAGCTGTCAAAGCAGACCAGTTTGACAAATCTCTCGCAACACCAATTCGCTAGTGTAAACATATGAGACACTGTTGCCCCTTCATTCCAGTAGAAAGCAGCACACACTGTATCGATGACATGTTTCATTATTGTGGAATAGATCTCAACAGGTAATGTGGTTTTTCTAGTGTCAACCCCCAGACAACTGAAGGCATTTTCCTTAAGTATTCCAGAACCGTGGCGTATCTAAACCAGCTTGCGATGGCACGGAACTCGCACTACACTTTGATTGTTAAGTGTATCGCTAGCAATGTTTTTGATGTTCAATTCTCTCCGCACACTTTATGGTCAATGATCATCGTCCATGAAGGCAAACTGCAGGAAAGTTTTTATTTGTCAGAGCTGCTTATGTTATTGTGGTCGTTTATTATTAAGAATTCAGTTTGAAGGTTTACTCAGCATCCTTTAGCTGTGCGACCAATAACTAACACAGCTAACTTGTTATTGGTGGCCTGGTACCTCTTTGCATTTCTCACAATGTTAATGATACATTTGTTAGCATCATAGAAAACTCTCACTGAAACTTATCTTCAGCCCAGACACTTATGCTTGTACTTCGTTGACTTCCCATCTGTAAGTTTTAATCTTGTTGTTTTTGGTGTGGACAGTGATTAAACAGTGACCTCTTCCCATGTTGTGATGACATTTCCACCAATCAAAAATCAATGATGCAGTCAGCTTGTCTGCAGCTTTTGTCACTATTTGTAATGGAAAAACATTTGTTAGCGGTATGGCACGGCTGCTTATGCTAGTGGAATGGTGCCATAAGTGTCTCAGCTGCTGCAGTTACATAAAATGTATGGCCAAAAGTATGTTGACAGTAATAAGCTTTAATAATCTAACCCCAACTGTTACTGGTGGAACCGCACACAGCCAGTGAAATTTCTGGCTGCCCTGGTCAACATTAATTGCTGTTATTAATTAATTGATATTAACATTCATTGCTGTTAATTGCTGTATTGGAAGTACTAAGGTGTAATTGCAGCTCAGTATGCCTGGCAAATGTCCTCTAACTTTGTGACAACAGTTGGGGGGTGGAGCTTTCTTAACTCAAAATAAAATCCAAAAAGAAATGATTTGATGAGTTTGGCTTGGAGGAACCCACTTGCCTTGTCAGAAACCATCTGAGCACCTTTGAGCTGGAAAATTGATTCTGAACCAGCCCTTATGGGTTACGCCTTATCTCACAGATGCTCTTTTGACTGAATGGGCGCAGTTTCCCATGGGCACAATCCAAACTCTTGCAGTACGTTTTCCCAGAATAGTCACAGCTGCAAATTTGGGGGGGTCAACTCTAAGTTATAAAAGATTATTTCAGAATGGGTAATTCAAAATGGTCACATTATTGTCCACATACATTTAGCCATACAATGTAAGAGGGCACAGTTTGTACTGCAGGAATGTATGTTGGTGTTGCATTAGTAGAGAAGTCATTTGTTTGCATACTTGCACTGAATGTGTTTCTGGCCTAAACATCTTTTTAGATTTTTTTCTAATCCCGTGGTTTCTGAATTCTCATGGGTTGATGGTATGTGCATGTCTCAGGTTTTCATGGAGTTTGCTAAAGAGCAGGAGAATGAAGAAGAGGAAGTGGGCTCTCTCAGCACCACTTTCCAGTGGCAGCGGCTCCGTCAGGACGGCCCAGCATCCTTCAATCACACTGACAGCTTTGTGCACCAGCTGTGAGCTCCTTCAGCTGTCTCTCTGTCTCTCTCATTCCCTCCCTGTCTCCCCCTCCTCTTGTACGTGTGCCACTCTCCTCACTCCAGATAATGAGTGCCCCCATACGAGGCGCACACTGATGAGGGTCTCTAGGCCCATGGAGTTGGCACAGGCACTGACACAGCCGGCATCATGTGTCTCAGCTGATGTACATGTTTGTACTGGCATTGTCATTGTGGTGTCCTTATTTTTTCCCTTTTTTAAAATTATTTATTTTACTATTGATCTTTTCACCCAGTAGGATGCACTATCCATGAACTGCTTCATGTTTGTCATTCACTGGCCTTGGTAAACAGGTTTGAAACATCTCCACCTGTCTCAGTCTTACCTTTCTGCTGTTGTGAACTTAATCTGTGTGTATCACAGTTCAGAGAAAGAAGGAAACTCATCTCTTGCCATCAGGAACCATGACTGAACCAAAGCAGTGTGTCTGCAACTTAACCACCCTAACACTCGTTCACACTGAAAAGGTGCTTTTGGTGTCTGTAGCATGGTACCTTTTGTTACATCTACTGTATATAGACATACGTAACAAAGGAAGTCTAAAAATGTTTTCTTGAGTATTGATGCACGTGCTAGAACCTTCCCAAGCACAGGGAGGTGCTGTGGGAGGAACTTTATTCTTGCTGCGTTGCTCAGTTTTGAAGGTTTATTTCTTTTCCTTTTTTTAAATTTTTTGACCTCGTCAGAGTACCACAGCTCAGTTGTTGAGGTATACCAGCATGTGGAGACACTCTGCTTCACAACCCCACCAATGGTGGCCTGCCACCCAGGCATGCTGAGCTTCCTCTGTCCCTGCTGCAACAGAGGAGCTATCGGACTCCTCTCCTCAAACACCAGCACGCGCTTCAGGCCCTGCAACCACGCCCAGCTCTCCAGAGGCTGAGGTCCGAAGATAAGGCATGGACCTGTACCAACCAATGGAGTCTCAATGGCAAGGAAATTATTACGTGAATTTAAGAACTTTTCCCTCTTCGTCTGTGTCTTTGTCTAGCTCTCTTCTTCTTCTTCATCTTCTCCTTCTTCTTCTTTTTTTAACTTGCCTGGTGGCCTTCCTTTGGAAAAGATGAAATGTCCAAAATGATTGAGACAATAGCTTGAGAATGTAGTTCCCATGCTCAGAAGCATGTAGCGCTCCAAACCTATCAGAAACAGAAACATGGCCTCGAGACAGTGCGGAAGACTTTGAAGTGTGAGGACTCTTTTCCGTCACCACTTGAATTATTTAAAAGGTGATTACTTGTAAGCGAGGCCTTGAGTGCGTGGCAGTAATGTTTTGTTCAGAAGCGCAGTCTGTCTCTGAAAGGTCTTTAACACTGTCTCATCAAAGATGAAGTTTGTTAGAGCTTCACGTCGGAGAAATCACGTTTTAATGCGGGTTTAAGATGCAACTTAACAGCATATTCAGTCGTTTTTATTTTTGGAAGAGTCTGAATCCAAGATAATCTGAATCCATCCTCAGTTGGTAACAAGGGACAGTTTAACAGACCACCATTTAATCCTTACACGTTATGACTTGTGCTAATGAGATTTAGCAGATTTTTGCAAGCGATTCTTTACAAAGCTGCTTGTGGTGCATTCAAATCGTTGTGGAGTTTGCAATAAAGTGTTATAATCTTGATTCTTGTAGGAAGTGTCCGTCTTGGTCTTCAGGCATTTTGACTTTAGTGTTTCTGCCTGAATTCTGACCTCTGGTTGTGTTGCTGAAGCTCAGTTCACAGTTTCTCATCTTTTTTGGTCACCACTCTTAACATAGATTAGAAGTTTATTTATTGTGCATATTAATGTTGATGCCATTATGATGTCCAGACAGCATTTTCTGGTATGGATGTTGATCAGTTTAGATGGTTCCAACAGACTTTATTGTAAGTACATTCTGATTGCCCTGAAAAAGCTTTTAGCTTTTACACTGTAACTCCTTGGATCCATGTGTTCTCTGTTGCATAATTGTCTTTGTCTAAGTTGTTGCTCCAGCCAGGAGGCCTCTTATATAAAGAGCTGCTGGAAGATTTTGTGGGTGAATTTGTCTGTAGAAAAAAAGCTGTTGACGTCCATTTGGCTTTTTTAAAAAGGTGGTTGTACCTTTTTGTACATATTTAAGTGTTTATCTCTTCACTACCCAATTTAAAAAGCGATTTTTGGGTTCAGCTCTCCCTGAATGTGAAAGTAGGGAAGTAATCACAGCCTGTTGAACCAGTCCTCAAAAATTGTAATCTATGTTAAGATGGTGCATCGTGTTGAATTTAGTATTACTATAAGCTCTATTTTATTTATACTGAATTTGGGTCTTGGAGGGCTTTTAAAATATTTATACTTCAAATATTTACACTTGACTAACTCCAGCTGCTCCACGCAGTCTTGTCATGTCAGTCATTGTCTCTTTTTTTTTTTTTTTTTTTTTAAAGAGGCAGTTGTGTATTTTTGAACATTTCCCCCCATAGCATTAGGAGCAGTGCACTTGAAGCATTAAGACCAGTTCACATTTGGGAAGTTGTGTTTTTTAACATCTACAATAAGAAAAAAACAAGACAAAAAACCATCAGTAATCTGATTTGAATGTGTTGGGTGTTGATGGATTTGTTCTTCTTTGTTTAGAAGTACTGCTTTTTGTTTGTGAATTGTCTTAAGGGCAGGGGAGTGGCAAGTTGCTATTTTTTACTAAATGAGCTTTATTTTTGCACATATGTAGCCTCTTATACTGGTATGGTAGAACATTTTTGTGTAATTGATTTTCATCCTTTCTTAGATTTAGGTTTGGGATATGTTCAGTAAAATCCGTTCTACAGTTGAGCTTTTCATTTCTTCCAAAGTGCAATATATAAATACCTTGTGTCTGTGTGTTCACTGCTTCCTGTAAATGAAATGTCATGGCTAACTGCAATATTGATGTTGTCCCTTTTGTGAAATCAGAACTGTCTTGCAGTGAAATGTAGCCACTAATATTTAGCCTTGTAAAACGCTTTTGCTTTGCACTCATCACTCAGAGCCCAGAAAAAAAAAGAACCGTGAAAAAGTTATTTGGGAAAATAACATTTGAATCATTTGAAAAGAGAAATTGGTTCATTTAATTTTAATGCAAGGATTGCACAAAGCTCTGGTTTTATTAGCCCTTTATTTTTGTTCTGAGATTCAGTGTAGCCTTGTTGAATGACCTTCACAACTCCCTTTATTTTTTATTCAATTGCCTCTGAACACTGGAAAAAAAGAAACTTTATTTCTATTGATTTGATTTGCTGTATTATGCACTATTTTTAAGAAGTGTGCACTGTTTTTCTAGGAACTCTTATTGTGCCACGTGACCTGGTGTGCTTGTTGCTCATTTTTGTGATGGTTTACACTTGCGTACACACACACACACGCGCGCACAGCCGGTTTCATCAACTCTTGTTTCTCCATCTGTAAAGCATTTACCCCAGAAGATTTAAATAAAGAAATGTATGAAAACTGCACAGCCTTTTCCCCCCTTGTTTGCACACAGTGTCTAAAGTTTATGTGAAGAATTAATTCTAAAAGCTTGATTACAAAACTGAGATCTCTGTGTCCAGATGCCCTTGATCAGCATAGGAGACCTGGGATGGACATCCTCTGGACGCTTGCAGCTCATGTTTTTATAGGAAAGCAAAGCACTTATATCACAGTTCATGTACATCAGCTGTTCGTAGGTTGCCATTTGGAAAATTACCTAGTTGGTATAAAAGAGAATATATTTCAATTCTACATACATGTTCCTGAAGATTTCTTCTATTTAGCATGTTTGTAATGATTAGAGGGGTGTTTTCCTGAATGTGACACACCAAAATATGTGGTGATGTTAGT
Source organism: Rhabdalestes septentrionalis (assembly GCA_037832545.1). Taxonomy (NCBI): domain Eukaryota; kingdom Metazoa; phylum Chordata; class Actinopteri; order Characiformes; family Alestidae; genus Rhabdalestes; species Rhabdalestes septentrionalis. The sequence continues at coordinate 34,725,818 of JBBMFX010000101.1, read as the reverse complement.
CTTTTCAAACACTTCACAGGACGACTACCTTTGTAAAATGTTTAAAAGTGATTTATAACCAGGCTGTTAATTAGCTTACAGTTTATAAATCATTAACAAGCAGTTCTAAACAAGTAGAAACCATTATAGAGTGATGCAGGCTCACTATTTGGAAGATCTCAGACCTTGCTGGTTGCTGAGTTTATCCTGTCTCTTTCTCAGTGCTTCATCAGTGCTTTGTTAACATTTAACTACAAATAAACATCTTGCCAAATAATGAACCCATATCAGTGTATGGCAACAGTTATAACTTGTTTGTAACAGCTTAGTAATGATTTATAAACTACAACCTTATTAACCACCTACTTATAAACCCTTTATTAGGGAAGTCCTATTGTTAAACGGTACCCAGTATTTATTTGTGATTCCAATCAAAAATGAACATATTCAGATTTGCAAACACACAGAGCTCCAACATTTAAGCTCAAAACAATAAAAGTTGATTTAAAAGATTACTGTGATTTTGAATGAAATTGATCCTGTTGTGTTTCATAGAGATGTAGCAGCAGGAATATTTGTTCATATTAAAGGATGTTTACATAATCTGTTTTGAGCTTCCTCATACCTATTCCAGGTTTCATTACTGAGGCACAGTTTAATTGCTGGGTTAGGAATTTTCTATTAATGTCTCAGTTTGACTGAATTAGTCCTGTGGTTCTCAGTGTAACTAAATTTGTGCTGTTACTCTCAGTGTAATTGTGTTAGTCCTGTGGTTTTCAGTATAATTGAATTAGTGCTGTGGTTCTGAGTCCTGGTCCTGGTGTCCACTGCTCTTCAAATTTTAGACTTTCCTTTGCTCCCAACTCACGTAATGCAACTAATGAACTAGGTGTTGTAGAGTAGAGAAAACACAGCATGCTTTGTAGTGATATTGAAGGACCAGGATGCGATTGCTTTGCTTTTCTTACTCTGTTTCACCCACTGCATGTCCACTATTGTTCACTCTTATATGAAGCTGTTCAATTTTTGGGACAAAAAATTCCTTCGGCAGTTGCATCCACATTCTTGACGATGGTCAGATGGGAAACTCCTTACCCACCAACAGGGGGAGGTATTGTACAACAGTTGAAGGTGACTTTATTGCACCCTGAAAAGGAGTATATGCTGTTTTTTTCCAGTATGACTAACATCCTTTGTTTCATCGGAAAACCCATCCTCTTGACAGTTCTGGATAGGTGTTACCTATATTAGGTGTGTTCAATGCAAAATGTCATGCCAGTCTTGTTCCATTAATGTTTATTCCGACCTGGAAAACGGTTATGCCCCAACAGTTGAGGGTTATTTATCTGTAGATTGCCATATAGCACACAGCTGCTACCATCTGCTGGGCCATAACTATTTTTTGCCAATCTTTTCCTTTGTGTCCTCACATACTTAAGCTGTTCTGTTCCTGGACAGATGGCGGGCAGTCATTATTATTCCCCAAGTTTGCGTCCCAGTAGGTGTTTCGGTGTGTTGATGTAAAAATCGGTGAGTCATAGTGAGTACAGGGACTCACCTACAGTAAGTGGGGCTGATCTTCGCAGCACATCCTTTTGCCTCTTATAACTCTATCCAGAAAGTTGTGGTTGCTGTGGAGCATCTAATCTGCTTGGTAGAATGCTGCTCCTGGTTTGTCACTTCTTTGTCATTAAAGCTGCATGCAACACACCCACATGCATCAAAGCTCCAAATACGTGGGGTGAAAAAAAATCTGCCAATATACTTTGATTATGTTTCGTTTTAATGTATTATTTTTAATATAAAGGACTAAAAAAAAAAGAAAAAAGGAACACTTTGTTTTCCTCTATTTCAGTGAAAGTTGCCTCTGTCAGACTCCCCTGTGAGACATGAGGTGGAATTGTGGTGTGGCCAGAATTAATCTATTCCATCATGTTTGTGAATAAGATTTATGCAGATTTTTTTTTCAAAGAGACTTTAAACAACAGCCTTGCTGTATCCAGTACTATAGCTTTCCAAATTTTTCATATTCAATTTCCTCTGTGTGCCGTGTATAAATATTGTCTCATGTTTGATCTCAGCAACATTTCTGGTTTTCAGTTTTCAAAGCTCTGCATACTGCCGGAGTATTTGGGCTTTTGTTGATTCCAACAGGTCCCGAGTCAGACAGAGAAACTATCTGGAGATAAAAACGAACTAAAACTCAAACTAATTTAAACCCTTGCTGGATGACAGGATGAGTTTAGATAAGATACGAGTTTGTATGCAAGCAGTTGGTCTACCTGTCGTCTGCTGCTCACCAAATTAAAAGAGCATGCAGAAGATGTATATGAAACTGTCAACCACATATGCCTTGTATTTTCTTTTGTTTTCTGGAACATGAGGTTGGAAAAGAGTGAAAAGTAAAGATATCATGATCACTGCAAGGATGAAAATCGAAAGCCAAACATATATATATAAAATAAAGCAAAAATGTAAGGTTTTGTAGTGTGGTATGAGCTGTGCCTCCAGGACAAGAGGATGGTAGATCAATACTGAGGTTGCTGGGCTTATAAAGTGAACTCACATCTTGTGTGAGACAGAATAAGGCAGAGGGTGTGGCCTGACATTCTCCAGAGCAGTTCATATCCACCTGGATCTTTATTACACAGAAATTTCAGCTCACCATCATCAAGCTGTTATCAATCACTGTTGGACGACTCCAGTTGCTGTATTTCTCACTGTAAGGCTTCAAAGAACCAGACATCAGCCTGATGATTCACCAGATTTAAACTGTGGCCGGCAGGCAAGCCGCACAACAGCCAATCTTTAGAGCTTTGTCTTGAAGACTTGGACACAAAACCAAACTCTGTGGTGAGTTATTATGGCTCAGGTATAATGGGTTGATAAAGAACATCCAAAAGACTGTGCTTGAACATTTCTAAGAATCAGAATCAGAAACTTTTATTGATCCTGGAGAAAAATGCTAATATTATGACTACACAGACACAAAGAAGAGAAGAAAATTAAATATTGTACGTAAAAATAAATATAGGAAGTATTCTGTACACCACAATACACTATACCAGGCATCACCAAATGGCGGACCTGGGTCCGGATCCGGACCGAGTGATGGTTCTGTCCGGACCCATGTCCAGTCTGGTCAATTCACGAGATTAAGTAATTTTCAGGGAGTATTATTTTGGATGCTGGCTATTGACAGGGGGCGCTGCTGTTCCAGTTAATACCCGCCTCAAACCGAACTGTCAGCAGATCCAAACCGCCCCGCCCAACCTGCAAAACTACATGTAGATAATGACCCAAAACCCGACCCAAGAAAAAATCATAGTTTACAACACGTTTTGACTACTTTTACTTGGACCTCCTACTTGGACGAAATGTGATAACTGGACCACAGTGACTTTTTATTGTACCCCTGTACTATACAACATACACAATACAGTGGCCAGGAAATTGTTTGGAGGATCATTTTTTGTGTCTTGTACATCCAGTAAGAGGGAAATGCTCTTTCACTGCATATCTTTCCAGCTCAAAAACACATTATGATTCTGATGTCTGTGAAATAGCAGGTGGCGTATTTTTCCAGTTACTAAACTGGAAATGGATTCAGTATCTACTATATTTATATTCATAACTATTATGATAATACAATAGATGACTGTGTGTGTGTGTTTGTCCTGGTGGTCTTTTACCCTATGACTGCTGGGATAGGTTCCAGCAGCCCCCCACAACCCTGGTTAAGGATAATCAGTTAAGAAAATGGGTGAAATTAATATAGGTTATGTAGGTAAGAAGAAGAAACAGAAGCATGAGCCCTCAGTAAATAAAAAACTGGAGCAGGTCAGTGTGCGCTTGAGCAAATGACATTTTCTATTAACATTCATTATAGAGTGTGTATGGCTTTCTGTACAAATATTGGTCCAATAATACAAATTATTACGAAGACTTCCAGTGCATACAAGCAATATTTTCTGGGTTAACCTACAAATCACATATCAATCAGCAACGTCTCAACAGAGTTCATGAATGGTCTTGGTGTTTTTCCATATTGGAGTTTGTGGCGGTGCCCCAGGCAGCTATTTCTATTACTGTGCAGGTATTTAGTTATTTACTGCAACAATGCTTCCACTTGCAAAGTTTCAACAGATGTTAATAGAACAAGTTTTCACATATGCACAGTGCATAAGGTGTTACGCTCCTAAGCTGCTAAGACTCTTGTTTAGCTTTAGTCTTTTTTTTAATTTGCAATGAGACAAATTTTACCTGAAAGAAGTTATGTAAAGTGTAATCTTTGGGTATTATTTTAGAAGAAGACTACCCTTATAAAGTGTTTATAAGTTATTTATAACCACTTTCTTAATTAGGTTGTAGATAGTTTGTAAATCGCCAATAAGCAGTTATAAACATGTCGTAAATAGCTTGATGCCTAGCTTGTCTTTTTCTTAGGCTGAACTCTAGATATCTGTGGTAATGTTTAAATCTTACAGTCTTTGGAAACACTTTACAATAAGTCTGGCCTTATTTTGTAATCAGGTTGTTAACTAGGTTGTAGACAGTTTATGGAACAAGTTCTCATGCATTGATGCAGACTCACTCAAATCTTGCTAGTTGCTGATGTTATATTGTCTCTTTCTCCAGCAGAATGTTAAACCATCAAGTTCATCAGGTTTTTGTTAACATGCTACTACCATAAAAATGCCAAATTTCGCCAAACAGTTGGTGTTGCTTATAACACTGTATAACTGTTTATTAATTTTTAAACTAATTTCTAAACAACATAATGAACAACTTGATTGCAATTTGTGTCATTTGTGAACTCTTTATAAGGTTCATCTTACTGTAAAGTGGTGCCCCTAATGTTTGGTTATTTGAACTTAGATTGCCAACAAGATGCATCAGTTACATTTGATGGTTAGGTAACAAATACAGTGCAGCTACAGGAGGTCTAGGGGTAAAAAATAATGAGATCCCGATCTCGCTTACCCATTTACTTAGTGTTGTTGATTGTAGTGGAGAAGTGCTGACATCTTAGTGAGCCCTGATGTCCATGCTACCTTCTGGATCCCTCTTTTTAGCTTGGATGTTGGAGTCTGTTAGAGTCTGGCCCAATGGAGTCACACCTTGCACTCTGTGAACCCTCTATATTGTGTTCAGTCACCCTAAACAGAACTACCTGTCTATGTGTTTCTTTGCCAAGCTTAACTACTGCCCATGCTGTCCGCTTCCATGCTGATGCTCAATCAACCTTTATGGGGTTTTCCTGCTTGGGCCTCCAGGCCAATTTGACCACCATGGAGCCACCTGCATGTGCCAGCACCTGTTGTCTAAAGCACTATGCAAATGCATTTTAACTGAACTGAAATATAATAGCAGCTATAATTCAGCTGGTGTTTAAAATGAGGGAAGTAATTTCCCTGGCCAGATATTTCACCTCAGTTTAAAAAACACCATTGTGTTATATGGCATTTAGGTATCACTTCACAATAAGACTACCTTCACAGTAAGTCTATAAATATATAAGCAGGTTGTCGACTAGGTTGTAGACTTACTATATAACTTAACTGTTAACTTGATTGATAAATTCAGTGTAATTAATTTGTAAACCCTTTATATTATAGATTTATTGTAAAGTGGTACAGAAATTAATAATAAATACAGAGGCTGTGCTGTAAATATCTCTGTAGAGAGTTGGTACCGCATATATTTTGGTTTCTTGCTTTGGTACTGAATTATTAAATACAGACCATGTCAGCGTAGTGAAAGTCTGGGTGGACTTTGTAAGTACTGACAGTCTTTGCCAAATAAAATCCTATGGCAAGATATAATACTAAAAGAAATGGAAACTGACAATGCTAAAATAATGCAGAAATATGCAGAAGTGTACACCAATCAGGCACAACTTTAAAACCTCTGACAGGTGAAGTAAATAACACTGATTATCTTATTACAGTGACACCTGTTAGGGCCGGGACATATTAGAGAGTCAGTTCTTGAAGTTGATGTGTCAGGAGCAGGAAAGATAGGTGGATTTGACATGGGTCAGATTATGATGGATAGATGGCTGGGCTGGAGTATCTCCAAAACAGCAGGTTGGGTGCCTCTGGAATGCAGTGGTCATTGCCCAAGCAAAGGGGGCCAGGGAGATAAAACTGGTGAACCAAGACTCTTTGATCCACGTGGGGAGCTATTCCATGTTTTGGATCCCCCAGAAGAGGTGTATTCTGGCAATCATAGAATGTTGCCATAACACAGCGCATTACAGCTTGCTGCATATGGGGCTGCGTAGCTATATACTGATCAGAGTGCCCATGCTGACTCATGTTCACCGCATGTTCTCTTCTAGAGTTTACAGACATTTAATGAGTAAATATACATAAGAGAGTAGGATGATTTGGGAATAATTTATTCATTCATTTATTCATTTTCTGCAGCAGTTTAATCCATAATAGGGTTGCGGATACCCAGAACCTAACTCAGGGTCTATGGGCATGAGGCATTGGAAATCACAAACACCATAAAACACCTGAAAATAGAACAAAAACAACACTTCAAATGTGGAAAACGAAAAACTGCATTATCTTATTAAATATATATGCATTACAGATCTACTGAGTTTAATTGGTTGGGAAAAAAAAAACTTTCAGAGAGTCTTTCAGACTCCACTCTTGGAAAGACAATGCATGCAATTAGCATAGAACGTTTTTAGAAAAACATTATTCTACAAAACATCACAAATAATTTGAGGATTTTATTAGCTATGGGACATAAGATCAAGATTCTGAGAATTCAGAACGATCTCTGTATTCAAAGTACAAGACTGAAAATCAATTTTGGATTCCCATGATCTTCAGGCCCTCAGGCAGATAGGTAGATTCGACTCTGCAGTGGAAATCACAGTATGGGCTCAGGAATATTTCACAAAACCTGACATTCAATATTTTTGGAAATCATAGAAGCCGCATCCTCCGGGCTAAGGGGAGAAAGATCATCCAGCTTGTTTTACCACACAGTTTAGGAACCAGTATCTGTGCACATGGCATAGGAATGCAGTATAAATGCTGAATGACATATACAGAGTTTGTAGCAACATCCAGATGGTTTTTCATCGAAGGCCTTGTTTATTTCAGCAGGTCAAGGCAACTACACCTATAACTATTACAACAGCACTTACTTATTTCTACAGCTATTTCAACAGCACTTATGTAACATTTATATTTACGGCATTTAGCAAACGTTTTATTCAAAGTGACTGTAATTCCTACAGGGGACGGTCTCATTTGAGCAACTTGGTTTGGAGGGTCTCACTCAGGGACACAGTGGTGGTGTGCTGAAGGATTTGAACCTCTTGGCCCTGAGTATCCAACCAATGAGAGGTTGTCCCCAGATCTCAAACCAATGGAGCTAGTTGCCGCAAAAAAAAACAACTGCTTCGTCAGAATGTTTTATGGCATTATGCAATGATCTTAAGAAAAATTAAACTATATTTCCAATGACATTTTACTGTGGTTTTAGTAAAAATAAAGCTGTACAAACAAATAATGTAAACCAATATCTGATAAAACATTTTGACAGGTTTGCTGTGACAATGAACATTATTTTTGGAAAGGAATGTACTATATATTGGGTATAATTCAATATTTTACACAAATAGGCCAAAACTGCACTAACAAGGTTGTATTCTCTATATTTTAGGCTTCAGAAGTGTGTCCTAATGATCCGTAAGAAAGTAAAGCTGCATTCTCCAAACACTACAAATCTAACAGTGAGTAGTGTTACATTACATCTTATTGAAGTGCACAAGAGGCTTTACATACGTAAAAGGCTTTACATACTGTGCCAGTTTTATACTGTATATTAATGCAAAGCCATTTTTATGTTCTACAGCTTTTGAAACTTTAAATCACTTTCTGATCAAATGCAGATCATGTCTGAATCTTGATTGCTAAGATCTTAAAGAGCCACTGAATTTCACTGCAGGTCAGTGGGAATTCTGCTTTACTGCGAACAGCTGATTCCTTTTAGAAACATGAAATCTCTTGTTTCATACCCTAAAATTAGTTCGCTGGGGAGGCTCAGGGGAAGTGACCTATTTTTAGAGATCACCCCTAGATGGCACTGTACACCAAGTCTTGAGCTGATCTGAAGTGAAAGTCTCACCAGGCTCCAGTAACTGGCAGTAAGTTACATTTGTATCAGTGTAATTTATTGAGTTCTCTGAGGAGTGGACAGCTGCGCCTATTGTGTAACACCATGTGTTTCTGAAGCTGAGAGAATTGTGTTTGTCTAACATGATCGATATGCATCTCCACTCTTTGGGGTAGGTAAGAAATTGAAATTGATCTGTGAGCAGTGTTATTCCAAAAGAACCGTCTAGTGATGCAGCGACATTGTTTGTAATGAAATGAGTAGCTGTGTAAGGTAATATGTGTGGTATGATGGTAAGGCATGATGTGTGCGATATTAAATCATTAGCCCACCGAGGTGAATGCTATTGCATGAGGTGATTAATGGCACCTTACTAGTAGCTCAAGCGAATGCACAGAATGTTCATGTCCCCTGAGGCACAGTGCCATCCAGAGAAAACACTGCTTTAATCCACATGATTCAATAGTATGTCAGTAAGATCAAAATAACAATTATGGTATACATTTTTCATATTGTATCTTTGCTATATATGTATCTACATGTCTCAGTTGTACCAAACATACATTCTAGCCTTCATTATAGGTTAAAGCAACAAGCTTGTTTTCCAGGTAATAATGGGTTATTTGTGTTAATCCATTCATCATAATAAGCGAACACATCATAAAGGCCAGCTGACATTTGCAAATGGTTAAAAAATTGCTTTGTGTCATAGCAAAAACACACCATATAGGATACGTATCAATGTCAAACTTATGATGCAAGCTCACACACTCCCAAGTCAGTATTATTGGCCAGGGCAGGGCCTGGACTGGGTGAATTATTACTTAAATGCTAGAGAAATGAACTAATCAAACAGAGGACAAGGGCCATTAACCACCAAGAGAGTGAGAGACGGAGAGAAAAAGCCACAGTGAGATTAATAACAAGCATCTGTTGTTCCACTAGAGAGCGAGTTAGTGTCCCTCAGCACCGCGTGACTCACAGCACCCGTGTGACCGTATCTAAAGTAGTCAACAAATAATCATGAAAATAAAAAACGCAGTTGGCTTGGGTAAAGTTTCCCCAGCTCCTAAGGATTCATTTGCATGACTCCCATCGGGGAGGAGTATGAAGAGAAGGCTTAATGCACCTGGTGAAGTGATTAATGCACCTGGTGTGACAAAGCAGCCGCTTGCCTCTCTGATCCTATGATAAAACTACACCCTCCAGCCTCCACTAAACACTACAGACGTCTGACTCACAAAGCCTGCACAAGCTAGTACTGAGTATGTTTTAGTGTTACAATACCTAACAACAACAACTGCTACAACAAATATCTCCCTGCTGTAACCCGGCACTCATTAACCCATGCACATAATGTTCTGGATGAATATCCAATCATGTAAAACATAAAAATTGAGTCAATTGACTAGTCTTCAGGGGAAAAAAGGAACTTAAGGGGTTAATATTTCAGTTCAACAGTATACAAAACAAGAAATAGATTTGTGCTGCATTTTCTGTTTATAAGTCCTGCAGTAAGGTATGTTAACCTGACTCAAGTTGATCGTTGGCATTGCCTCATTTATTCCCCTCTAAACGTTACAGCTATAACTGCAAAATAAGAAGATGTGACCGGAAAAGGACCAGATATCCACCTACGCTATTAGTTGGCCCTGAATAGTCCATCAATAAATTAATACAGATTTAATTTAGAGCAAACGTTGGAATAGCAAAAGTTAAGTGATACATCGTCTTGAGTCAGAAACCCAAAGTTATATCAAAAACATTTAAATTTAGCATCCCACCTCACACACAAACACACACACACACACACACACACACACACACATATACTCCACTCTCTTTACAATGCCAGGGTGTGGAGTCAAATATTTTTCCTGTATTTATAGTATGTAAATGCCTATTTACAATAGTAGATGTGTGTGTGACTGCTCCCTAGGCGCCCCATTTGCGACAGCCCACTGCTTCACTTGGTTAAATGCAGAGAAAGGATTTCACTATGTATTGTATTTTTATGACAATACATTTGACAATAAAGGATCTTATCTCACTAATCTTATCTTATCTTTTGTTATATTATCTTATCTGATAAGTGCCATAATAATGTGTCATCTTGTACCTGGCTCTAACCTTGGTAATTAAAATGAAATGTTTTGTCCTGATATGAATCTTGTCAAGGCCAATTTGTTGCTCTGATATTTTATGTCTTTGTTGTTCTCTGAATTCTCTGACAACAAAGTCAGGACTTTGTCCCACCGCCACCCCCACATCCTCTCCCAGCAGATGGGCTCTAGTCAGTGTAGCTTCAAAGTGCTCCTATGAGATAAGTATACCTGATTAAAAGGCCAGTGAGCGTAGCTAAAAGGTAATCATACATAAAACATTGGCAAATGTATAATTTGACTTGTTAGTCTGTCATCTGGACATTACAGGTTCTAACACCAGGGACAACACAACCATGCATTGTGGGGAGTTCAAACGAGCATTAATGGCTACCCTCACCCCCATCTCCCAGCAAGATGTACAGTGCTGCAAAAAGAACGTTTAAAACTGTTTGGATGAGCAGTGAAAGTTTTTTTTTATGTGAATATAACTAAATATACTAAATAAATACTAAAAATCACATTAAAAACATTGTACTGTAAATACTGCTTTTATTTTCAGTATACCTATGTGTTTACTAATGGAAGTCCAGTTTTACTTGTAGAATCCATCAGAAACCTGGTTTGACTCAATCAGTCCTTCAAATCAGGAACTGCTGATGGAGTTGCACAAATGTGAACAACAGCTGGAGGAACCGAGGAGGAATCTGGAGCCGAACCTGTGTTCTCCACACAAAATCAAATACTTTTACAAACAAAAGAAGTCTTGATACTTTTTACTGCTTTGCTGAAAGAAAGACGCTTTATCCCATGCTAAGAAAATAGCTTCAAACCATTTGCAAAAAAAAAAGGCCTCTGTCAATTGATGTGACAGCATTGACAGTTAGTACTCCCCTCCAAGTGCGCCAAACTGTTTAACCCTCAGAGTGTTTTAGAAAAATCTGAATTTTGTAAATATAACCAGTGTGAAATGGTCTAAAACTGGTGTTTGTTCTCCTAGACTCTCACTGTTTGCTGCTCTTTCTCTCGGTGCGCCACCGTTCAAGCATCAACACAAACCAGGGCAACTTCATAAAAGGAGCTGTTTGGCAGTATGATGACAATTTACCATTTGTTGTGCTGCTGGCATGAATCTGTGCCGCTAATTTTTTACAATTTTGCGTTAATGGCAGGAACATAAGATGCCAGAGAAAGCACATGTTGGTTTGTATCCTTCAAGCTGGGCAGTACTGTGTAATAGAAAAGTTGGAATTGTCCATGACTGCTGTAAATTGGGTGGAAATTGTTAAAAATAGATAGATATATCATGTTAGTTTTCCTCCTGTTCATCACCGATGCTGGGAAAGTAAACTTCTTTGACACATTACCTTCAGTGTACAGCAGACTGGAGAGCAGAGTGCCTGCCTCAGTCTCTCTTTCTTACCTTCTCTCCTTTTTTATTTTTTTCCCATTCTGTCATACACTGTGAATCAAATCGCAGGATGCAGCACCACAATGTAGTTCTTTTTTGCTTTGGCTGTTCTGACAGTGCAGGAGACAGCGAGGCAGCAAGGCAACGAGCGTGCAGGGTTGTGCTATATTTGCAGGTTAGCAATGGCACTTCATAGAGAACACTGACAGTAACAGGTGGCTCTGTTGTTGTGCTAGATGTTTATGATAGCCAATTAGAAAATGTTGCATTACCTCCTACACAGGCAATGAGTACAGGGGGAAAAAAACACAGCTAAACAGTGAGCCAACCACTGACCGTGGTCATGCATTTTCAAATATCCTATTATAATTAACATATGGTAGTGTTCAAAATGTGTCCTCCAAGCTTGCAGGGATTGCTTGCAGTTTTAGTGTGTTGGTACACAGGACTGAATTAGCTGTTGTGTTGTTCTGGTGCAGGAGTTCAGCTGGGAGATTTGGGCCAGGTGCTGAGTACATTCTGAAAGAGTGTGTTGGTGTTTGGTGTGGCAGAAGAGCCTTAAACACAGAACTCCATCCCTCTGCTGCTTCTCAGGCCTCCTCCAGCAGATGCTTGTCAGATGGTAGGTTGTACCATCCAGGGTCTGTGAGAAGAGGGAGAGGGAGAGAGAGAGAGAGAAAGGGAGGGAGAGGAAGAGATAGATAGATAAAGAGATAGAGAAGGAGAGGGAGGGAGGGAGGGAGTGAGAGAGAGAGAGAGAGAGAGAGAGAGAGAGAGAGAGAGAGAGAGAGAGAGAGAGAGAGAGAGA
>JBBMFX010000101.1:34695923-34709329 GCA_037832545.1 Rhabdalestes septentrionalis | reverse complement strand
AATGTAAAAGAACAGTCCTTCTGGCGAGATCCTCAAGCACAGAAAACTAAAAGAAAGAAAGAAAATAAAACTGGATCGGAACTGCGGGATCGGCTGGGTTTAAATAGAGGGACAAAAAAATCATATTATATGAATCCTGTGAAAACCAGCCACCATCCGAGAAGCACAAACTACAACCCGATCTCACAAATTTTCATGCAGCCATCACGACATTAAATCAAAAACGTGCTGCGATCACGTTTCAGGCCTGTTTTTCATGCTAGGACACTTCACTATGCAGTATTTCTATGTGCAGTGTGTAAAACTGGTGACCGTTAGGGAGTGAGAGTTACATGAACATGTTAAATGAACATGCCCTGAATGCTTTAGGTGTTTTTGTAGCGTTTTGTTTCCGTGCTTGAGTGCCGTTACACTTGCATTCATCTGGCGCTGTTTAACGCCAGCCTGCAGCCCAATGTGTAGTTTGGTGCATTTACCCATGAGGACAGTAATTATTCTCTTCAGACTGTTTACTTCTTGGGATTTGAAGTTTTACATTTTCCTTCAAAACTTGATTTGTAGCGGTCCCCAGAACAATTGAATCATGGGACTTTGTGTTCATCAGGATTTTGACAGAGCTTGATGCTAAGAAAATGCAGCATGCAGCTTTTTTTGATGCCACATGAACTCGTACTCGATTGAGTGCCGGTGCTGAATGTCCGTGTGGACGATTCAATTTGCTCAAATGAGCAGAAAAAATGGTAGGCCCTCAGTCCAAAACCGTGGATTAAGATATCTGTTTGGACAAGGCCTAAGGGTTATGGTTACGGTTGTGATTATGGTTAGGGTTAGGGTTAGGTTTAGTGTTGGGGTTAACGTTAGGGTTATCACAATTTTTGCATGTTTAGTTGTAGTGTAGTATATAGTATATAGTGCTCGCGTGGTTAGGGCTCTTGCCCTGCGATCAGAAAGTCGTGGGTCGTTCCCCAAAACCGCTAACCGTCCCCACACACTGCTCCCCACACACTGCTCCCCACACACTGCTCCCCACACCCTGCTCCCCAGGCGGCGTGTTCATGGCTGCGCGCTGCTTCACTTGGTGAATGGATTAAATGCAGAGGAGGATTTTCGTGCTAAATGATGTTTACTTTCACCTTTAGATACTCCGCGTCCCCGTCACCCACTCAAGTTCAGGAGTGGATTCGGGGTGGGGCGGGCGGAGTTTGATTAAGAATTTGATTAAGAATGAAGAATTTTACTCGAATATGAATACAAGTAAGAATATTTTTCCCCCTTTTAACAAATACAAATACAGATATGAATAGTGGCCTCTCTGCACACCCCTTATATATATATATATATATGTATAGCTTGATGGGCACTTCAGCTAACATCAATAATTAATTTAAAAAATAATATTTATGATTATGAACCCTCGGCAGCCTCTGTAAATTTCACTGAGTTGGCAAAAGCAGAAAATGCACAAAAACCTATGCAATCATGGCAACATGCACATAAAGTGATAGGAAAGATAACTAAAGTAGGGTGATGGATGGAACCACAGTGGACAAAGTGAAATTTATGTTTTTTCTTGGTGTATTCCAGCTAAGCTATTAGCAGAGGTTTATCATAATTTTTCAATTTTAAATGACAAATGGAATGACATGTTTGTATTGTCACAGTCTCATTGTGGGAGGTGATTAATATAAAATAAGAAACGGTGTAATGATTTGGATATGCATTTTGAATATTAAAAAAAACAAATATAGACAATTTATTCACTAACCTTCAGCCTGATGCTTTGCTAAAATAGAGAAAGAAATATTAAAGTTCACCCACGCCTCAGAGATCAAGTATTATTTGGTCTTACTGACTTTATGCATGATCAAACAAGCTGTAGATTGCTTTGATGTATATGATGGTATGATCTTAATGACATGAAGGAGGGTGATGAACCTTTTTAACAAACCACAAAAAAAAATATACCAAACTAATTAAAACTTCTTCTTTAACTGTCACTCATACAAGGGATTGTATGCTTATGAGATTGTTTTTGTTTGACATGTAATCAGGCATCATGTTAATTGGGAGAGAGGGATGACTTACAACAACTACCACCCTGAAAATATACTTGCAGGAGTTTTAACAACCACTTTGTAAAAAGCATATCTCTATAAAGGGTTAATAAAGGATTTATAATCAGGTTTTTGATTAGCTACTGTCTACAAATGAATTAACAACCTGATTATAAATAATTTATTATCCCTTTGTAAGAGAAGAGTAAAGCACTCCAAAAAATTAACAAGAAGGTTGTGCACTTTACTTACTTTATTTATAGTCAGTTTACTTACAAGAATTGTGTTTGTTGACTTGAAATGATTTTTTCCATTAAGGTCCACATAACTATGTCTCAACTTTGTTTTCAAGTTACATAATTTAATTTTGTGGAACCTGTTGACATGAAAAAGTTAATTAAAGTCAAGGTTTCATTTTTTTGAGTGAGTGTTGCCAACAAAAGACTGAACAGGTTTCATGAACCACGGCTGCACAGACACACAGAGACAAGAACAATATAAAATATAAGCCAAAATAAAACAAGTAAATGCCTCTAATAAGATTCAAATACTTATATACAATTTAGTATAATTTGAGAGAAAAAGAACAAAGACTCAAGTCTAGTACCTCTCAAAATACTATATACACCCAGGCTGTAGCGACTGTAGATTGCACTAAATGTTGTTTGGTCTTGTCCAGTTGTATTGTTGCTCATTTTTAATACTTGCATACTTTTGTCCAGTCTGCACCTGGCCTTGTGTTGTTCTGTTTCTTTCTGCTCTTCTGTTGCACCATGCTCCTGGAGGCACGTTGTTTCATTTCACTGCGTACTGTGTGTATATGGTCGAAATGACAATAAAATTCTACTGGACTTGACTCGTCTACTTGATGAACAGCATTCAGGAGCTTGAATGTTGAAAACATACTGAACACATACAGAGCACATTTGCTCAAACAAAGATTATTAGTGTCGTCTACTAGCCAGACCCCCTGAGTGTAGGCATTGACTCATTTATGTGAATAGTCACATGTGGGGGGTACGAGCCACTGGCAAACGTGTTAGCATACATGTAGGCTCTAGCATGAGTAATTAAGTCTAATGATGGCTTTAGCCCAACTGCCGCTTGAAAGAGAGTGACTTCTTTTCATAGTCTTAATTTGACTCCTTTAGAGAGAGGCTGTCTGATCATCCTCATGAGAACAGCAATTACCAGCATAATACACTGGAAAGATCCAGTCACTGCCTGTCGAGTAAATTGGCTCGAGTGGATCGAGGCAGAGAGAAAAAGGATAAATATTTACAGAGAGAGAAAAGAAAGTTTGGAATAAAAGGCATCGGTGGTGCTTCTCAATCACGCAGGTTGCCCATTAGAAATAAAGGAGCCGGGTCTGTTGGAAAGATTATGCCAAGTAATGGCTGCTTCACTGGAGGAAGGGAAGTGTTGTTGGGGTAATGAATGCTGTGGTGTCACTGCAGTGCACTGTTTCTCATCTCTCATCCCGTACTCTGTCACCCCGAGGCCTGTTTGTTCCCAGCTTTCCTTTCAGCTCCCAAAACACGTTCCCGCAAAAGTGGAAGAGATACGCCAGCCTCAGAGTGTAATCGCATCCGCTTGCACCATTAATATCAAACTCACCGCTAGGAGGAGTACGGCATATCAAAGCTCCTAGCCCAAACACAGCCGAATCGAAGGCCGTTGTGGTGGTTAGTCAATGCCTCTTCCTGTTCAAAGATTAATGTTTTCCGTTTTAGTTAAAAGGTGACAGTGTTCGGAATGGCTCCTGCTTCAGCGTAACTCTCACTCCCAAACAAAGTCATATATATATATATATATATTTTTTTTTTTAAGCAAATGAGCTCGGAGAAAAGGCCTTCATGTCTCCACTATCTAGCACAGGGTATTTTTTGCTGGTTTATGTTTTATGTCGAAACCATTTTTTTTCTTGTTTTTCTCCCCATACCTAGCCTTTTCCCACTGTCATATCTGACAGGACCATAGTGACAGTGGATCTTGAGGGAGTAATTTATCACAATGTGAGATGGAGTTATAAGTATGTGAGATGGAGCTCATACATCACTGCCATGTTTACCTGTAGAGGATTCAGGATGAGCTTTATCATCAGCTTGCCATGCTCAGCCACACTGGCGTGCACACAGAATATTGTATTGTGTGTGTGTGTGTGTGTGTGTGTGTGTGTGTGTGTGTGTGTGTGTGTGTGTGTGTGTGTGCCTGGGGAATGAGTTAAATAATTTTTTTGAAACACATTTCATATACAATTACCATAAGAAATATCTATTGTAACAAACTAAACTGCCTTTACACATAAAATAAATAGTAAATTTAAATCTTAGCTTGACACATGAAGATGCCAAAAGACTTTCTTCAGAGTGGTACCAGAGATGAAACAATTTTCATTGCATTTTTAAACCATAATATAATATGAAAAACAGGTTACAGACAAATGTACACAATCTTCCATTAACTCCAAGTGTAGTTGATTATCCAAGACATGTTTGGCTTTTTTCTTTAGTTTAACTTGTCTATGAGGTTAACATTGCTAAAAATAAGAACAAAATATCACCAAACCTCTCTTAATCTGCTGACACCATTATCTTCATTAAGGTCCTGCAGACAATGGTTGTGGTTTTGGTCACATAGTATTAAAGCTCCTGGTAAGTCATTTTTTGTCCTTTGATACATTTATGGAGATAAATTCTTTTAAACTTCATCTTTTGAACATAATATCAATATAAATGTTTTAAAAGATTACTAGAAAATTTGGCTCAACTCTGGCATCACTTTAAAAAAACTCCTTTTTTCATCTACATATTTCACAGTTCATATTTTAAAAGTATTTCTACATATTAATCTATTTAAACAAAAGACTGACGATGGCGATGCATTGCTTATATAACACAAGCAGTGTGTTAAAATTAAGGTCAATAAAGTTTTTTTACTTGTGATTCTGCTGATTGTGAACCTTGGGTATGATATTGAGAATGTGAGTGTGCTACTGCACAATGTTGGCAATACTTTATTATCAATAAAGAGTCGGTGGATTAGATTTTTTATGGAAATGATGGGAGCTATTTGGAGGCCCATTCACGTCTAATGCTTCTTAGAAACACCAGAATCTCAGCTGTAGTAATTCTGGTGATTGACTACAAAATAGATTTTCCCCCTCAAACGATTCCATTAAAAACCACTATATAAAGAAGTTTTCTCATGAGCCATGTGTCAAACCCAAAAACTCTTTAGGAGCCTCATTTTCAGGAGCGTAGGCTGCGCAATTATAATGTTATTACAAGCCGCCTTGGACATTTTGCTGTTCTGGCCTTCATGAACAGTGTGTTCGAGGCATGCTTCAGGTACTGAATAAAGGAGAGGTGGATTATGGGAGTTCGAGGTCAGATTGATACACATCCATCACTGCGCAGCAGGGCTAGAAAAACAAATCTATCCTCATTGAGTGTGTCAGCCTCCATTGCTTCCCTGTGAATGAGTGCGAGTTTATCCGCCCTCAGGAGCTCTACACGACCCTGTAGTGACACCTCATGGAAAGCGTCACGTATCCCACCATGATGAGGAAAAACACACATCTGCAGCAGACACTCGGGAGTCAGAGTGAAAATGACGGATGTGTGATGTAATGAACTCTGACTTCTGTTTTTTGGTCTCCGAGAGGAGATTAGGCGATTGTTCTGCACTCGCTGCGAACGCTGATCATAGTATTAATTAGCCGAACTTTTGATTGACAGCCGTAACTTGTTCCTCGGCGCGTCTTCTGATTCCTGTTCTTTTTTCCTCCTACACACACCTTTCACTTAATACTACGTAGTTGTAGTCCAATTTGCATACCAATGTGTAGTCAGTAAGTCACTTAAACAGTGATGAGACACAATTACATGAGAGCCCTTCACTAAGCTTCAATTAACTACCAATTTACATTGATTTTCATCAGAGTGCCGGTGGATTTAAAAAAAAAATGCATAATGTTTCCCCTAATATATTCCTCAATTAATCATTCGCAGCCTGCTATCCCAATAATTAGCATTTAAATCAACAAAGGACTCAGGTGAGAATAAAAAAAGATTAAATAAATCAATGAATAATAGATCAAGTAAATCAGTTTAGTCCAGTCATAATCGTGTTGCGACAGTCACTTCCCCTGTGCAGCCAGATGATAGCTATTACAAATATGCTAATGGTAAAATTCTGACGGAAACCACGAATGCCCAAACATTTTGGGCTGAGGGGGGTATGGCACCGAGTGACTACAGTTTTGTGCAGGTTAATAGAACTTTGTGCTGCAAGGATATGTGAACTCATCTATCCTGCACACTAAAGAGCCCAGGTGGGGCTCATTACTGCGTTTAGGTGAAGCCTCATTAACTAGGACCCTTGTTGGCCCTGCATTTCCTGAGAGCCTGCAGTCACCAATATAATGAAGAGTATGAAGGCTAAAGAACTGAATGCTTTCCTCTTTGCTTTATACTTTGGCTGCTACTGAGTAGAACCATTTTGGTTTACAAGTAATTGCCTCTGTAATCCCCTTATTTATTAATGGAAATAAGTGTCCATTCAGATTTGCCATCTTGTTCCTCAACCACTGACTTGGTAGAGAACGATGACAAAGGTAGATAAATGTGCAAGGCTTTCAAATAAATAGTACAAACTAATTCATCTGAGGAGATCTAATATGGTTTAGGTGTGGACTAAGCACTCCAAGTTAAGGGCCAATACGCCTCCTGTAATTGTTTCAGTTCATCACTATTATTGTAATTCTACTTTCTGCCAGGGGAGTCTATGGCAGCCCAAAAAAACCTTTTGATTAAATTTAGTTCATTGATAGAGGATGGTCCAAACCATCTAGCCAGCAAATTTGGGGTCACGCACCAACAGGCCAAATTTAAAGGTGCATGTAACATTTATGACCCTCAACCAACATCTTAATTTGAAACACCCATTGCCGTTAAAATCTGATATATTTTAGGGGTCAGTCTATTTTTGGAGGCAGTTGCAGCCTATGCAGGAGCTATATTGATATTTAAATGGTTACACTTTACACTAGACTACTCCTATATAAGTTTTATGAATGATTTATAATCAAGTTGTTACTTAGGTTGTTGGCACCTTTTTTCTGATTAACCGTTAAACTGTCAGCTTCATCAGGTCTTTGTTAACATGCTACTACTGTTAAAACACCAGTTCTTGCCAAACAGAGAGCCTTCATTAATGTATGACTGATATAATATGTTTATGCCTGGTTCCTAAAGATTTATAAACTGTCTACATGTAGACTTGAATATAAATAATTAATAAACACTCTACAAGAGCAGTCTTATTGCAAAGTGTTACTCGTAAATGTTTGGGTTGCTGAGCAGATATAAATTACATTGTGCATTAGCCATTAATATGAAAATGTCCAGAATTGTTTGGAGCGGTAATGCTTTTTGAGACTGCCTACAGTTTGTGATTTTAAGTTTTGCCTGTTGAGAAAAGTTTGCTGAAGGACACTTTTAGATTTGAAAGCTGAGGCAAGCACTACTCTCCTTGCCAATTTTAGGCTCTTTCCTTTTTGGTCCATTCACAGTATTTAGCAGAAGCTTTAGATTCAAAGCGACTTCCATTTCCTAACTAAAGGGGGCAGTCCCCTTGGAGCAACTTGGGGTTAAGGGTCATGCTCAGGAACCCAGTTGTGGTATGCTGAAGGTAGGATTCGAACACATGACCTCTTGGTCCAGAGGCAAGTATCCTACCCCTTAGGCCACGACCACCCCTGTAGTAGTGACTGATTAAATAAATAAATAAATAAATAAAAAACACATCAAATAATGCTGGGAACCACGTTTTTTTTATTGTTTCACATTTTGTCACTGAAAACACATGCATTTCTTATTTGAGTTCCCAAACACGACCCGTCAAGAGAATCTGAATTCCTGGAAGGAAAATAATATACATGTTCATCTACTTTTTGACTCTTAATCAGCTTTACTATTTACTACTGACACTTGTTTTCAGTAATACAATATTTGTGGTACAACAGTGTATAGCACCGCTGCTACCCGCTCAAAACCCTGCTGTGCAGACCCACTCTAGGAAATTGCCAGCTCTACTTTTTGGTTTTCAATCAATCAGCCCTGAGGGCTCGATGTTTGGTAGATTTCAGTGTCTCACATATCTGAGTCAACCTAAAGCCCACCAGATGAACAGAGCGAGGTGTGTTATGGCAGGAATGTTTTCCTTTAGTTTTCTCCCTCTTTTGAACTCATTAAAGATTCTTTTAAAGATGCAAACATACGGCAAAACACGGTCATGTTCAGTAGGAGTTTTCATAGCCTCTGACAGCTATTGAAGCCTTGGCCCTATCAGTATTCCCCTGGTGCTTGATAAGAAGGTCATTACTGAATATGAATACATCTTACAAGAGATAAACCACTGACCTAAGCTCAGATTAGAAAATAAAGAAAGGTCAAATTTACATTTTATTTTCTTTCACTCAATCCTTTCACCTTTCCCCAACCAAATTTACATTCCTCAATTTTATTTCTCCCCCTTTTTCTCCCCAGATCGGACACAATCAGGTTGTTTCTGATTGTACAGTAATAATATTTGCAATCCTAAAAAGATATTTGATGGATGTATGGTGCTTGAGGTTCGTCGAGTTATTATGAATACTGCAACCTGCAACAACGAAGAACTTACTTCTCTCGCTCTCTATTCCTGCATACTCTCACATACATACACACACACACACACACACACACACACACACACACACACACACACACACACATATATATGCACACACAAACAAAAAAAAAGCATTGCCTGTGGCATAATAGTGAGCATGGCATTCACTGAATTCATTTATCCCAATTAAACTGACCCACTAGTCTCCTGGTTTTGGAGCCATATGTAGGCAGAGAGATGTCCATCGAAAGTAAAGCAACTTGACAGATAAGGCCCTGAGGCTCTATCAGTTGCATTAGAACAAAAGTCATATTCCAGCAACAATATTAATTAAAGCTGGAGAGGTTCATGTTTTAGCCCATTCTTTGGTTGTAAAATTATACATTTATTTCTTATTAAACCCAGAGTTTGTGTATAATTTTCAATTTTATGCACCACAGTGACATACTTATGTACTTGGTTGAAAACATTGAGGGATGGTAGAAGGATTACATAGTTTTTATCTATTTACCAAGGGAAAAGGGAGAAAGAGAGAGGGATGTTCAAGCATTTCCCCACCCATCATGAATTACCGCTTAAGGTTATGCTGTTCGAAAAACCTCTTGGGATGGGCTGTCACAATTCAATCACTGCTGATTATTTTATATCTGATGAAGACCTGTGTTATTCGTTTGATGGACCTATTTTAAAATATCTTTAAATCACTTCATTTAGCTGGAGGAAAATATTTAAATATGGGAAAGGAAGATGTCTGCGGAGACTATCTTGAAAGGCTGTTTTTTCAGAGTGAATATCAGAGTTCCTCAAAGACAACAAACAAACAAACAAAAAAGTAATGTCAATCAAGCTACAAAAATCAGCCTGCACTTGTTCTGAACTCACAGTATTTCCAGCTAAAGATCAGAACTGATTCCCATAAACTCAAACAAAAATCCCATGGCAAACAATTAGGGGCTTAATGTTAACGGATACATTATTCATGTGACGTTGATTTCTATATTCTAGTGAAAAGGGAACATGACTTTCTAGTAACTGAGTGGAAATGTGTGTGTACGTGTTCGTGTCTCGTTCAAGGACTTCCCTTTATTTATAAAGAAGAGGATATCGAAGTCTGAACAAAGTTTAAAGTTATGTTTAGGCAGAAAGTTTTAAAGGAACTGTCATGAAGAATATACCAAAAATAAAATGCACAAATTTTGCATCTTGTTTGAGACACAGCCCTACAGTTGTTTAAAAGCACTTCTTGTTTGAAAGTGAAAATGGCAGTAAGGAAGCTAGCCCTGTTAGCATTAAATGCTTTGTTTAATGCTAATCACAAGCTCCGATCTTTCCCTTCTTATTAGTCCTATTAGCTTATGAAGCTGAAAGGTGCAAACTGTGCTGTCTGTGAATCAGAAATCACATGGGCTACTGATCTTCAGTCTTAGCTGCAAGTAAAAAATTATTCCTGGGCCTTACCAAAGTGAGTCAACTCTAAGATCCTGCCTCCTTTACAGTGCAGGTTTGTCTATATCAATTACTCTCAACTTTACCATGAATGCTGAAGCACTGCACTGCAGGGTTGAACATATTGAGAAGGGTTTTGGTAAGAAGTACTGCGACTCGTGAATAAGCAACCACAATTTGATTAGAGAAATCTAGTGAAATGTATGGAACTTCTTATGAAGATTTTTGTAAACATGCCAACAAACACACTCCAGCATGAATTTGATCTATCCTACAGGTAAACATTCATATAAAATTTTGGGAAGACTTCACAATAAGGGTACCCATAGAAATGTATTAATTACTTATATTCAAATTGTTAATTAGGTTGTGGGGAGATTATAAATGATTAATAAACAGTTATAAACCAGTTAGTCACACATCGATGCATGCCCACTCTTTGGAAGCCCTCAGATCTTGCAAGTTGCTGAGCTTATCTTGTGTGTTCAGACAGAATGTTAAACTGTCATGTCTTCGTCAGGTCTTCGTTAACATACAGCTACCTTGAAAAGGCCAGATCCAAATTGTGAGCCTGCATAAATTGTATCAAGAGTTATAACTTGTTTATAACTGCTTATTAATGATTTATAAACAGATTTCACCTTACATTATCAACCTAATTAACAATTATTTATAAACCTTTTATATGAGCAGTCTGATTGTAAAGTGGTACCAAACTTTTTACTATTGTGATATGCATTGATATTTCTCTTGCCCATGAGAAACTGCATGTGATTGTGTTTGAGAATACACTAAAAACAGGATACACAGTAGTTTTTCGTAATGTTTCAGAATGCAGAACTGTAAAAATTAAGTCACTTGCAAAGCAAATTTAGCTTAGAAAAGGCCCACAAATGAATCATTCACTTTCTATACTATTCCTCTCCATACTATTTACCTCATCCTTTTTTTTATTAGTGTGCGGGCCTGTTCTGAACTTAATCCAGTTTTATTCTGAATAAACTCTGCACTTACAAATCAATTCTTTGGACCATTTTTTTGGTTATGAGTTTCCTCCGGATTGTTGCTTGCAGGTACCATCAAACACAGACAATGAAGTCAAGAATGTGTCACATATTACTGTTGTACATGCAATTGATTTGTCCTTCATGCATCTTATCTATTCTTTTCCTGAACAGATGACTTTTTCCAAATTAAGGCAATAAATGGAAATCAACAACACATGTGGACGTTGTTACACTTTAAAAGTCCATCTGTTGTCTTCAATTCTGAAGCTTTTTTAATATTAAACTCAGAGATAATAAAATAGCTGCAGGGGGTACTCGTGGAGTGGCCCTGATTGGGACTTTAATGGACTCTGTTTTCCTGTGTAGATACTAATCTTGGACCAAAGCTCTCAAATCAATTTCTTGCCAAAAACTGGAATCCAGAGAACAGACTCATTTAGATTCAAATGAACTGCATCACATGGAGGAGCTATGGACACGTAATTGAAACACCATAATTGAAAAATTTCCAAATACAACGTGATGTGGTTTTATTTCCTCATTGGCCGTAGAGAGAGATTGTGACAGTCTTCTATTAAAGCTTTGGATTAAAATGTGTTTTCTTCTTCCTCATTTTGAGCAAATATATGAAGACTTGCCCTCAGCTAATAACACTTTTTCAAGGGCACATTCAACCCTACATTGGAGGCTTAATAGATGCAGAATACAAATAGACAATTTTCTTGTAGTTATTATTTCTTAACTGCATAATATTTCTTGCAGGGAAGTGAGTTTAACTTCCTGACTCCTGTATATTGTAATAATGTGAATATTATTGTTTTCATGACCATTTTTAGAAAACCCTGAAAGTTCCACCAGCTGCAAAAGCAGAGCAAGTCCGCTGCTTTATGAAGAACAATAGTTCACACTAATGCCAGAAACATAATAAGCTAGCACACCCATTCAAATATATGCAACTGTATTTCTGTATTTATGCATTATGCATTGAGTCTATTGTATATGCTCTTAGCAAGGATTATGTGGGCACTGTACATATACGGGTGCTGCTGGAATGCTTGGGAAACGTGGGACAAAAAGTTTCTCAAGGAACAGGGTGTCCTGAAGTTGACCAGAAGTTCATTTTATGTAAATATGTAAATGATGAATGTATCAGAATGTCTTATTTAACAACATACACCCCATTCTACGAAGATATTATAAAGTCTTTGTATTTAGTTACTAGGGGTGTCTACTCCATTCTGGTAACCTCAACCAAATGCTTCTGAGCCGTCCTGGGCAAAGTTTAGGAGGTGCTTAGGCATATTCATCTATAAAATATTGAGGTTATTATTCATGCAATACTTTAGGATGTCCTTCTTGAATGCTTTTCTTCAGATCACACCATAACAGGCCAACGGAACTTTCTTATTATAAAAATATTAATTGTTTTGGTTCGTGCTTGTATTTTGAATAAGAGGCACATTGCATGACCAAACCTCTCTAGAGTTTACAGCACAGAAAGCACAAATACTCAGGAATAGAATTTGCGGATATTAGTTGAAAATGCATTTGTCTTTTATCAATATATGTTAAAATGAAAAAAAATATCTGCCATCTATTCAGTGTTTCTGTTAGTAATCTGATCTAACAAGATTTTATTTAGTTTGTCTCACAAATGGCATGTTTAACAAGCAAGCATGCACAGGAATATAAATGACTCATTCCTCTGATAAGACCACTCAGTAGTGTACCAGTTCCCAATAGAATAACTCCTCATGTGGTATAAACTGAAATTCCAAATCCGTGTTACTTACAATATACTATACACTGTATGGGACATCTGACCACAACAGGGACTTCAATGACATTGCATTCAAATACATAGATCTTAATAGGGAGTTGATCCCCTTTGCAGCTATTAGAACTCCCACTCTTCAGGCCTGATTTTTACGGTCAGTCGCGCATTGTCTGAAGTCAGAAGCGCAGTCGTCTTTGGGGGAGGGGCCAGCGCAAAGCGCAGTAATCGTAGCAGGAATGATTAACAATGTGCCTGGCGCATAGTTCAAATGTGTTGTCCTAAATGAGAAAATTAGTCATAGGTGAGTCTTGGGCGTAGCATGCAATAAACCAATCAGAGTTCATACTCTCACTCCCTTTAAATACCTGGTGCATTGTCAGTGGCGTGCTGTGTATAATGCGGTAAAGACACGAAGCAATTGATCTTCGGGGAGTTTTTGATTTCAAA
>JBBMFX010000101.1:34676858-34691423 GCA_037832545.1 Rhabdalestes septentrionalis | reverse complement strand
GTGTGTGTGTGTGTGTGTGTGTGTGTGTGTGTGTGTGTGTGTGTGTGTGTGTGTGTGTGTGTGTGTGTGTGTATGGTAGGGGTGTAAGCTCGTGCAGACCTACGGTCCTGTCACTTTCCTCTGCCCTCATTTATGTCCGCCAGGAAATCATTAGCACAATTATCATCCATAAGCTGCAATTATTTAAAACTGTAATTTGCTGGATATGTGTTTTAATGAGCACTGTGTAAGACGGTGGAGCGGCTGTGGGCTACGCGTTTTAGTTTGTGCGTCCTTGCAGCAGGCGATGCCTTTGCACCCTTCAGCAAGGCACTTAACCCTGAGCTGCTCTAGGAGTGCCGTGACAGTGCAGCTGTCAAACTCTCTGCTAACTGCATCCAAATCAAAGCACAACCCTGAAGACTCAACAGTGACATATTAATGTGGCACTGACATTCATTTAATAATCTGTCCTCGATAAGACATAAAGGGCCAATGCTATTATTATTATTATTATTATTATTATTATTATTATTATTATTATTATTATTATTATTATTATTATTATTATTATTATTGTCCTCAATCAAGGATATCTTTCTGTTTTGCAAGGCCATGCTTATTATTACAGAGATCAGCTGTGGAGCAGCAAGCAAAACGAGATAAAAATAATAAGGAGAGTTTATGATTTATTATGGTGATACAATGACCAGTTGATTACATTACTCATAAAATATGAGAAAGACTTCTGGCCAAAGCAGCGCAATTACAGGCTAATGGCATCTAGTGGTCATAATTCATTCTTCCAGGGCAGAATAGAGCCAAATAAAATGCCGCAATATCTTTATTTAGTACATTTGTAATATCTTCTTTGGGGCTTCTCTGTTGCACCTTCACCAAGTGTTTAACCCTTTCCTGCCAGAGAGGGATTTCCCATTTTCTGACACTGGTTCATCCTGACTAATAAAAAAAAATTAACCTGTTGTGTGGTTATGATACATAGCAAACACAACACATTATTTCAACCAGAAGAATCAGTTCTTTAAAATTATGCAGAAATCAGTGGTCACTTAAGTGTAATATTTACTTGTCTTTAAAAAACATTCAATTAAAATGTAATCCTATACCACATGTTTTATAATATAGTTTTATATTTGAATAAAACAAATGATTATTTTTTGGTTATTTACCAAAAGAATCAATGGATGTATTAACTATTGTTAAAACTTAGTAAATCTGTGACATATATTATTATCCAGAAGAAATCTGGCTTGGTATTTTTTGCTTATTTACTGCTTCAGTAATGGGAGTGACAGACTTAACTGAGGATGCATCTGTCAATCACGTTACAGAGCAATGAAAACATCATTTATAACAGAAAAGCCGGGTACCGTATAGAAATGAACCAGACATGCTGATAAAAGTTTAAAAGTGTCTTACCTCAGTCTATTGACCTGGTCTGGCCTTTGATGGAGTTAAAATGAAAATCTGATGATCTCTTCCTAGCCGTTTCAGGCCAGTGGGATTTTTTCTGCAATATTTCATGAAATGATTTCCCACCACAAACCTTTTAACAAGTGATTTTGAAATGTAGCACAGTTGTAACGATTCATGGTTTTACAAGTTACAATGTGCACTATATCTGTACTTTATGTTCCTTTATTTTTATGGAAAAAATAGGTATAAAGGGGATAGAACAAGTTATGGAGGGAAAAAAACCAAGGTGATAAAGTGTACCATACTGTTTTTTTCTTAAGATGTGAATGTACAATTTAAACAGGACTGATTAAAAAGTGCTAATATGCAGTGATGATGAATACTGGGTGTGATGAACATCACACAGCCCCATTTTCTCTGCACCCATATACAAATCATATCCCCCTTTAGACCCATGTTTTCTTTCCGAATAAAGGAACACAAAGAATCAACATCAGCAATCCGAGCACATAAAGTGTGCATTGTTGCATGCAAAACAATGAACCATTACACAGTTTGTTAGCTTCACTGGGAAGCATTTAGATTTCATTTCTGTGGGCGGTTGGGATATAACAGTAAATTGAAAAGGTGGACTGAAAAAAGGTAAAAGCAAATTTCTTTCCAATGCAGTTTTTTCAGGGTTGATTTACTCTGCACAATCATTATAAATGCAAAGGGAATTTCTGAGTCAAAACATAATTCCGGTGTGCGCAGAAATCACTGCATGCAGGTGAAAGCTCAAAACTGGACTCAAAAAAGGTATCAAGAGTCATAAAAACCTGTCAAAATGAAAGGAAAGAGCTTGTCTAGAGTAATATCTAGACATTGCTTTGGTTTTAATTCATTGAGTGTGGCCGGTATGTGCCCATTTATAGTTAAGGTCGGAAATCAGCAGGGTTAGCAGTACTACGAACTGGTGATATACATGCGAAGGTATAACATAACTCAGAGTAAGAAATGGATATGGATCTTAATTTAACTGTAGCTCCATGCTTGGAGACACTTGAACCTGGTGATTCACATGGTATGTTATGCACTTATCGAAGGGCGAGTGAGGAGGGAAACATAATGAATAGTTAATGATGAACGGCTTGAGTGTCATTGACATCTGCTCACATTCCCCAAGCTCACCACATTTACACAATCTCTTTTCAATAAAGTGGCAAAACAAGTACACACAAGCCTCCCACAGGAGCCGCGGCCTCGGACTGGACTGAAACGAGAGGAGAAGGCTGGGTGTAGAGCATCGCTAAACTTTATATGCAGAATAGAGGGACTATGACATTGAATGAGAGAATATTAATCTGCCCTTTAGCAAGCTGAATGAAGAAAGAGGAATGAATGTGTGTGCCTGGAGGAAGTAGTGCCCTACCACTGACACCATACCCTGCAGGGGAAATGGCTTCTCCCAAAGATTTCTGTCACTAACAGCAAGTCAAGCGATCCTGTTTCCTAAGTCAGTGCAGTCTTATCTCAGATCACCTTGTTCTCTATAGATCATATTCTTAATTACGTACCTTCCACAAAGTCCGACTGTCCATAAGCATATCCGAACAACAGTATGGTGGCAAGCCCCCAAACCAACTGGTCTTCGTTATAAACCATTTCCTTGGGATATCAGCCTATACTTTCTTTTTATGTGTCTAGAAAAAGATGGTAGAAATTCCTAATAATTTTGTAATATATTCATTCTTTCTTTCTTCTCAGTTGCGCTACTCTACTCTTTCCTCTTCCATCATTAAAGTTGTGCTCTGTGCAGTAGATGCAGTGGAGTTGCGGCTTGTTTAGTGGATATAATTACATACACAAGGTTGTGGGTCAGCCTTCCAGTCTGACATTGCGCCTGCTAGTGTGAAGACTACAGAGAAAACCCTTTCAGTTTCAAGGTAAACACTTGGTCAGCTCACCCCTCTGTTCCTGGGTGGAATCTGATTAGGTATTTAATTGTACCTAGCAGTGGGGGCGGCTGCTGCCTCAAGGCTCAAACTTTGCCTTTATTTGAATATTCCTCTTTTTATCTTTCCTTTTATGAACTGCAGAAATGCCTCAGCAGTGAACTGACTTATGTTATCAAGATTTTCAATCCAACTAAATGGCCATGGACATCTGCAGGTTTACAAACACAGATTTTTACTAAAAATCCTGTGCACTGATCGGCCATTACATTAACCCTTGGTTTTTAAGAAAAATATAATTTCGAGAATCAAAAAAATGTGGCTAAAACGAATGCTTGCTGTCTGACAAGACTTGTCATTTGTATTTCTTTTGCTAGGTGGGTTTTCCCCACCGACTTGTGGTTGGAGACTTTCCTGAAAGTTTCTTGAGTTGAAAGGGCTTGTTTTATTTCCTGTTTGTTTCAAAAACCTAAAAAAAAAAAATAATTAAGTAGGCACTTTTGTTTTATATGGGCATTTGCATGTTATGCCATCTTTAGAACCCCCGTGGTGGTTATTATTATTACATGCTTTAATGCTCTAAGTTAAGGAAGATGGGGACTACTTGGATCAGACCAGATTGTCCAGCACATCACACAGGTACCTAATCAGACTGGAATCTGGAGAATCCAGGGGCCAAGTCAACATCCTTAATTGTGGCCTTTAGGGGAAGGGTGGAGCAAATCCAGAAATCAAGCAGTGAAAATCTAAGTTGCATGGCAAATCAAGATTGCGAGGGGGAACATCACTGCCATCTACTGAATATTCCAGAATTGCATATGGACTTGATTAATTATTCCCCACAAATAGATGGTACTGATGTTGAAAGAGCTGATACCCAAAAAAGTGGACTTGGTTCATTTTTCCTCTCAAGGCCTCAACTTTTAGCATGTTCCTCAAACTGTTCCTGAACTATCATTGCAGAGTAGCCTCTGTTTTTAGGGAATACTGTCGCCATGAAGTATACTTGGTCTGTAACAATTTTTAGGTAGGTGCCTCATGTCAGAATACCATCCACCTGAATGCAGGACCCAAAGTTTCCCAGCAGA
Organism: Rhabdalestes septentrionalis; assembly: GCA_037832545.1. Taxonomy (NCBI): domain Eukaryota; kingdom Metazoa; phylum Chordata; class Actinopteri; order Characiformes; family Alestidae; genus Rhabdalestes; species Rhabdalestes septentrionalis. Next base: position 34,686,985 of record JBBMFX010000101.1, on the reverse strand, counting down.
ACATTGCTCAGAGCATCACATCTCTTCCATTGGCTTGCCTCTTTCACATATTGCAGCCTGGTGCCATCTCTTCCTAACAAGACCTGCCATTTTGTAGCTGCCCTGACCCCATTGTATAACCATCATAATTTATCCCCTGTCAAAGTCAATCAGACTCTTACGCTTGCACATTTTTCTTGCTTACAACACATCAACGTCAAAAACTGACTGTTTCGTTGCTGCCTAATAAATCCCACCACTTGACAGGTGCCACAGTAAAGAGATAATCAATGCTGTTCAGTTCACATGTCAGTGGTTTTAATGTTGTGGCTGTTTGGTGTATATATGTGTATATGTGTGATGTGTATGTTATAGGTTGGGATAATTAAGGCAGCTATAATAAGTAAAAAAACACTCAACTCAGATTTAACAGTATTTCCTTTTGTCTGCATAGTTGCCTACCATTTTTTCAAAAGTCCATTTGTTTTTGACAGGTTGCTGTATGCAGACCGTCACCAACCTTTAGACTGAAATCTATTTGAAGCTGTGGGCTTTCATTCATACTTCTGTGAGATATGAACAGTTGCTTGAGGAAAAAAAACTTTCCCAGTCTAATTTAAGAGGCCACAGGCCTGTCTTTCACTCATTTCCCTCAAACTATCTCTGCCAAACATCTGAGAAGACAGACAGCCCGCAGCCTTGATCTGAAGCTTTTTATCTGATTATTTAGCCAGCAGTTCCTGCTCTCATACAGATGTTTTCCACCTCTTTTATCTCCCTTTCCATTTGTTTAATATGATGTCTTAAATGACTTTGCCGTTGTGTATAACTTTTGCTCACCATTTATTTTGCTTTAATCGCTTGCAAAATATCTGGTAAAACTTAATAGACTGTCAGTTGCATTATGGTTAGGTTGAGGATTAGAATTAGATTAAAGGTGTGGGGTTAGATTGGAAAGAATAATTTATATACAACATAAAGTCCAGGTACATTAAACAGATATTAGTACAATGTTACTGATTTTGTGTGCATCTATGGAGCATCTTCAATGAACCATTTAAATAAATAAAATCTCATTGTCATGCGTGCTATACATTACAGTAAATTACTACTTATTAAACAATAGTTAGCTCTGATACATTTGAATTTAGATGGTCAGAAAATGACAATTTTTGTTAGTACACCTAAACAGAAGTATATTAGAACTGGTGATTTACCTATGAAAGGACTCCATGGGGAATCTGATGATTTAGGTATGAATGAAACTGCTGTGAACTGTGAAATGAGATCCTGAGTCTCCTAACAAGCAATGGTGATTAAAGTAGTATTATACACAAACCGGAATCTGAGGCAATGTCAGGAAATGGAGACTTCACAAAACAGGGAGTGATAGTTTTAAGGAACACAGTACATGTCATTAAACACAGAACACATGGGTAATCAGCATGCACTGAAATTACACCCCATATAATGCGAAAGTGTTCTGTGCATGTTACTGTGTTAATATTGCAAAATTAAGCAATGACTGCACTATGAGTCATATGCCGGAAGGACATTTCTATGCACCTCAGCATAGTCCTGCTATCTCTGTTTTAGTCTGCAGAGCTGCTGTATTGTTCACACATTTGCATTTGACCTTAACATTAGAATCCCATGGATTCATTTTAATAAGTAACCAAAATCTCCCATCAGAGTAAAAGTGATGATCAGACATTCTTACCTCTCAAATTTGAATGAGTACAATTATCTAGAAAAAGGAGGCACTCCTCCTTCATGGAGGCTTCTATATTTGGACACAGATATATTTGGCCATACTTCTGTTTAAGCAATTCTGGGATTGATTTTGCTCATGCTGATACAGTATATAGTTGTCCATGTAGATTATTAGTCCCATTTCACTATCAGTGTGAAGTAAGTTAGTATACAGCAATTGGTAAAAATGCTTTTTGTTTACAGGACTGAACCTAGTCCTTGACTGCACAGCCTCCTAAATGAGGATTTTCATTGAAAAGGACAATGTGTTGTCTTAACCAAAAGCAAGTCATCTTTTAGTCGGCAGTATTTTATAATTTTGTTATACCTCAAGACCCTTCAAGGCTCAGCACTTATGTTTTAAATGCGAGCCTTTGGGACTTTCTATGTTCGAAATAACTGGGAAGAAATTTCATGTACTGGTTCCTTACACAAGGAGCAAACAAGTATTATACTCACCTATACATTTTAAACTTGTTTATGGATAGTTAATATTCACCAATTGATGTTAGATGGTCCAATAAAATGTTTAGATTTCAATCCAAAAGTTTAATATTGTCCCTGGTTTCAATTTTGAATTTTAACTGTGATTCTTCATATAGCTAGTTCAGGGCTATATTAATGGCCTGTGATTCAAATTAAATTGTACATTAATGTGTTTCTAGCTAACTCTTAGAGGCTATTTTAGTTATGCGTGCATTTTTTCAAACTTTTATTTTTCTTTACAGCATGTGAGAAATGGAACCTTTGCAATGGTACGCTTAAAATGAGTTTTGACATTAATGTAAAAATCCAATCTCAACCAGGTGCCAGTGGATATTAGTTGTTGATGGAGTTTTGTGTCAGTCCATTAATAAAGAAATCTGTTTTGGCTTAGCTGCTCATGCATATGTGAACAGATGCCACATGTCGATAGAAACCTGTTCCATCAATTTCAATTTGCTTCTGTAAGTCAATATAAAAGCCCAGATAACATTTTTTTAGCAAATGGAATAGACCCAGTAAGACCAGCCTTGATATACAAACATTGAATTCCACCTGAATCTAAAGTAAACTGACATGGATGCAATAGGGATTTCCTTCCCTCCTCTTCTTTCCTCTCCTGTATGTTAGCAGGACTGACATATTCATAACATTGATAGATGTGGTGTCAATTTATTTCGGCTCAGTTGAGAAAATCTATATTTGCAGTGCAAGAATGATGTATTTCATTAGTAGACTCAAATGCATTCCCAGCTGTCCATAGGTGAAATGCAGTTACATTTCACTTGGTTATTCCTAGACTGATTTGCAAGCAAATATGATATAATCTAAATAGACTTCCCCAGCTTTATTAACAAAAAGGCGCCTTTTTATTAAAAAAAAAACAGGTTTTTGAATGCATGCAACAACTAAAATGATCTTTTATGTTTTAGACAGAAAGAGGAACAGTAAATGATATACATATACATTAGTTCCAGCTATTATAAATGTTATAAATGTTAGTAAATGTCCAATATTTTCTTTACTAGTTATTTTTAAGTCATGAAAGTAATCAGAATCTACAAAATGTATTCTCCACTATTATTAATGTTTTCTTATCCGTGTGAACACATCCATTGGTCATATGTGGAATATCAAACTCCAGTTCAAATTTCTATGAAATTCTACCAAATGTTTATGTACACATGATTACCAATGAATGGCGTACATTTGTAATAAAAGTAGGAAATGTACCACTTGCAAATCATGTATAAAGAAGAAGTAGTATTGAACATAGATCTGTCCTCTTATATATTCAAATATTCTGTTAAACAGAGGGCAGTGCATAAAAATTCAGTTATTTTGCTTTCCCCTCTCACCCACCCTTTGATTTTCATAGAATGGCAAATATACTCAAAAATGATTTCTGTCCTCTAATTAGACATCTTGGCTGAATAATTATTTAAAATTATTATTATTTTTGAGCCATTTCATCTAAAAAACCTGCATGAATAAACCTCTTGGCACAGTCCCAATCACCTCCACCTTTGATTGGAACATTTTCAAAATCCACAGTTTGGATCTCATGCTCGTATTTCTCATGAGCTAAATTCAATCTGAATGTTCCCCAGACAATAATAAACAGTGATTTTGGTTTGATTAATTGCTCACTTTCACTTCCTTTGTCCATTTTCTACTTACAATTTTTCTATTTTCCTCCCGTCATTATCACACAAAGCCCAGTCACTGTTACCTATGAGCCAATTTCATTAGCAAAACCTCTGAAAGCATTTCTAAATGAGACGTCTTAGAGCCAACCCATTTAAACATCAAATAACTCGGACAGTATGCCCTCAGGAACAGACACATTGTTTTAAAGCAAACGAGAGAGAGAAGACTTCATCCCATTCCAGGAACATTCGTAAGGAGACCCAGCAGTCTAGCCTATGCCAACATTCTGATTTTTTCCCTTCATTCTTTAAATTCTCTGCTTTATTCCAGAGGTAACCCAGGGCATGGTAATTAGAGCAGTCCAAAGAAAAAAATTACTAGAGGAAAATATGGTGAGATAAAGGCAGGAGTTACAGTCCTCGAGCTGCAAATTTTATGAAATGTCTGAGACATTCCTAAATGTATGGGTGGAGGTCATTTATCTGTTTGCTCGCCATTTTAAGGGCATACCTGATTTCTTTCACAGTGGCTAGTGATACCAAACTAATTTATCTTTGGAATATTTTCCCTGACACAGTCATGACAGTGACAGGGTAAAGCAGACCCTCCTGCATTTTTACCACATGCATATTATTACATTAGATATAGAGATGAACTATTAAACTAAGCCAATAGCCTGTATACTTTGTCCTCACTAGCATAGGGGGCTAAAATGCTACATCAATTATTTGCGCAATGTAAACATCCCAAATTCACACAAAACCTGCTGAATTGTCCTTAGTTCAGAAGAGAACTCAGCTGGACTCACTTTCTGAAATGAAGGTGAAAGGACCGACTGTGAGCCGTGTCTGACTGGTGGACACCATGATTGACAGGAGGCCGACTTCAATACTGTCCTTCAGCGCTGAAGCTGACCTCTAATGCTTTCTGTGTGTCTTCTGGCATGCACTATGTGAGACAGGGAGAGAGGAACATTCTCTTACAACTGTCAGAATGTATCTACGGGTTATCCTTGTGCTTAAGTTAATCCATTGAGGAACTTCGGTGCCATTTTCCTTCTATATCCTTTGAAAGCTTTTGACATAACCACGCAACTCAGTGTCATTCTAAACAGTAGACTGCATTTGTATCACAGTGAAAGGCTGAAGATAAGAGCATTACAATAAATTGCGCTGGTGCCAAGTTTGCCTTTAGTGCACGCTGTAGAATATCTGGTTGCAAAACGACAGTTTGTGAAGGAATGGACTTTAAATCTGCAAAGAAAAGGCCATACCATGACATTGGAAAATGACTGCTAACACTTTATAATACTGTTTCATAAGTAATAGAGATCTGTGCAGGAGCAAGTACACCTAAAACGCTACTATTCGCTACCAAGGAGCTCTAACTAAAGTAACTAATGACTAGATAACAGCTGAATAAACAATATTTATTGAGTCTTACATACCTGTTAGACAACTACTTACTAACAGCGGCCATTTTTATAATAACTACTGATTCTCAAAATTAAATACTTTCATTGACAACTAGGGTTGCAAAGGGGTGAAAAATTCCTGGTAAATTTCCAGTACATTTGCAGAAACTTTCCATTGGAACTTTAGGTAGGAATTGTGTAAATATCAACAGCAACTGGTGTGAAATGCCTCCACACACTGGGTGGTGTGCGCGGCATCTTCTGTTGAATATGATGACAAAAAATGTATAAAAGAAAACACTAATGCAATGCAGTGCAGCTATATTCATGGTTAGCTGAACAAATGAACACAACATATCACATTTACACTAGCTAGCAGCATGATAAGCTAGTATCTTTAATGAAATTGTGCTAGCTTGTTTGCATTTAGCATATCTGGTTTACCAGTTACCAGTTAGTTACTGTATGAATACACTTAGATTTTATAGATTCTTGTTAAACGTCAACACAATAGATCAAATATTACCAACCTCATAATCTCATCAAAACTTGCTTGAATTTATGTAGTCCTTGGGCTCAAATGTGTTGCTTCAATAGTCTGTATCTGTGCTGTGGGCTCATAAAAGGAGCTTTAGTTAAAAATTCTTCATATATATGTGATAGAGGAATACACAGTGCATGTAGGGAGGGTGTCCTCAATAGCCCTACAGTGAGTAATGTGCTACACGCCTGTGATTGAGGAATAGCATAGATACTCAAATGTATTTGCAGTAATTTTGATTTGGCTGCAGTATAGTTTTCACCAACTATATATTTTGTTAAAAACCATTTAGCTCTATTAATGCAGGTTCATTCCAACTTTCCTGGAATTCTGCTGCCTTACTGATAACAAACTATAATGAAGAAATTCGCAGATTTACATAGTGCCAAACTGTTTTGAGGGGAGTTGTTAGTGGAGTGGGTAATGTTGTGAAGTTATCAGAGTGTGTTTACGTTGTGGGTGAAATTATCAGAATGGGTTCATGCTGTGGGCGAAGTTAACTAAGTGGGTTTATGTTGTGGGTGGAGTCAGTGGTGAGGGTTCATGTTGTGGGTGGAGTTAGTGGAGTGAGTTTATGTTGTTGGTGGAGTCAGCAGAGTGGGTTTCTCTTGTAAGTGAAGTGAACAGAATGGGTTCATGTTGTGGGTGAAGTTAGTGGAGTGGGTTCATGTTGTGGGTGAAGTTTGTGGAGTGGGTTTTTAATAATAATAATAATAATAATAATAATAATAATAATAATAATAATAATAATAATAATAATAATAATAATAATACATTTTATTTAAAGAGTGCTTTTAAAGATACTTAAATTCGCTTTACATACAATTTTAAAGTTTATGTCAACATGGTTTGTTTCTAACATGAATTTATGTGTTGATCTTACAAAGGGGGGGTCATGTCATGCCAAACAAACAATCATGCAAAGTGTGCCTGGATAGGAAGCACAACACATTTATTCTAAGCTAACCAATGGCATGTGGTATAAGTGATTGAATACAAGTGATGCAGAGAAATCAAAGTCCAAGCTGTAATTTCTGGCGACATTTTTAAAAGCAAATCTGATGTGCTTTGAAGTCAAACCCTTGCTTAGTGTATTCAGTAGATTAAGCAGAGGTTTAAATATAATAATATAACACAAATGAAATCAAGATAATACAATTTTGGCATGTCCCCAATATGTGGAGTCTCTTCTGAAGTGTAGAAAAGTAGTATCATCCATATCTAATATATTGCAAAATATTAATCTCACCAGGAAATTCCTTGTCTCATCAAAAGCCTAGGAGAGAATCCATATCCTACTACTACAGATACTCATTGGAACATAATATAGTATTCTGCAGAATTTAGGGTTGATATGGTGATATGAAAGCTGTGATATAGGCACTTTTTGAAAAAAAAAATCTCTCCTTGTCCTATTATCCTTTCTTAAAGGGACATTCACTTAAAGGCAACGGAAGCTCACTAAACCAAAGGATGGCAATTAAAGTGGATGTAGGCATTTAATTCAAGAAACAACCATGACCACAAATTGTTATTCCAGTTGTCTAAAATAGTCAACACAAACTAACTGTAATGCAGACAATGCTTAGGAAAAAAAAAGGAATTCTTTAAACTTTTGTTTGTGCTTACAAAAAATTCTACCTGTTATGCCCACTTCAAAATATTAGGCGATTTCTGCAGGATTTCATCATTTAGTAGGTTTAGCATCACACTAGATAACTCCATAGAGTTGTTTGTGGCTGTTGAAGTGATTTGCTGTTTCCCTGTGCAGATATTGGATTGTACATTGAGTTCTCATGGAAAAAATTATATCTGACGTGCCATATTTTCTCTACCTTTTGCAGTATAGCACATTTTTTTCAGAGGTGTGTTCTCTTTTGAGAGCAGTTACCGGTTCGGGGCTTTTTGAATGAATCTTTCTGAAGGGCCTTTGAGCTGTTTTCAAGTCAGAATTTTGTTACCGCTCTATGCCTGGCCTTGCTGATAGCAAGCCTAAACTCCTCCAATCCTCTGTCCCATTTTTGTTTTTACAGACAAAGGAGGCTAGCATGATGTTCAGCGCTCTGCAGGGCCTTTCTGTGAAGATTTGTCAGAGGAGGGAGGGGTGGTAGCCGGCAGTTACTTCTCACTATTTCATAGGTCAGTCAATCTTTGGCACAGAAAGTCCGGACTGTATGTATTTTGGCATACAATTTTGGATTGATTAAGAGTGTGGATCAGTGTGGATCAGTGTATGTCAGCGTGTCAGTGTGTGGCCCACACTACCTCTTTGTCATTATACAAAATGCTTGTGTGGACCAGAGGAGTAGATCTGCCTGGTAACATATTTGGCAACAATGCATCATGTTGCACACCGTGTGGCTTTGAGTCCTGCTGAGAGTTGTGCTCTATATGGTGACATACTGGCACTGTGACCCAGTTCAGCATCTGTTAATGATGTCTGTATTATGGTGATATTGTTGTACAGGAGGCCATGGTCAAAAGGAAGGTGATTGTAGCAGCTGCTAATTGAGCTGTAAGAGTAAAAAATCAGCGCCTTCACAGACCTAGAACGAGAAAAAAAAAGAATTTAAAGAATAAAAACCCTCAAAAGTTTACTAGTCTAATGGCACGAAAATCTAAATGAGCGTGAACATAAAATTACAAAAACAGCCCTATGAAAAATCTGCACACACGGCATCAAGTACTTCATTTGTCTACAAATGCTTCATGTCTCCAGTAATGCAGGCATAAATCAAACTGAGAGCAAACTCATTACACATGTTTCACCTTAGCCAACTGACAAACTTAACTAAATAAGAATTTACCCTTCTGCGGTAGTGAGTCATACGCGATTCATTTATAACCAGACTACAGCTGTCACTCTTGGGCAATATGTCACGTTCATGGGAACAGATGTCAAGAATGTTAAGGCAATTATAATCAGTTTGCAATCTTCTTTAAATATCTTAAAGTCTTCTTCTGTCCTAAAACAAGTCGGTGCACTAAGGTATAATTCAAGCTGAAACTTACTTTAAGAAAAATGTGATTGCTCCTACAGCCATATGTCTCAGGAGCTTTTTCTTCAACCGTTCACAATGCTCTCTGTTGACTCCAGCACAGCACTGACATATGAACTAAATTGTTATTCCTTTTGAACTGTCAGTTCAAATAGAAGGACTGGATCATGGATAATTAACTATCTCAGGGTTGAAATGCTTGTCTAAGAAATTCACATACTTGGCACATCCATATACCACTAATTGGAGGCTACTGTACCACGGAGGTTTTACAAAGATTAATGTTTCATTTCTAAAAAAGATCAATGAATTTATAAGCCATTAATAAAATAATCAGCCAATTCCCAGTGATATCAACAAGAGTCTACACTGCCATATTATAGGCCAGATGTACTCGCTACCTCCATGCGATTGGTAGCGTGAATAAATACAGTTCCCATTAATTTAAGGATGAATCTGGGGTTATCAAACCTCCATATTATAAGAGATATCAAATTAATTCCAGGCACTCGACGATGTTCTCCAAACACTGAACACATTAATATTTTAATGCATTTTTAATCTTCTTACTGGATTGCTGTAGATACCTCAGTCAAAATCAGATAAATCTAAATTAAAAACTATGTAAGACGATATGCGCTAGACAGTAAAGCTTGACAATCATGATACTTTGCTTAGAGGTTATTTAAAACTATATTACTATGATTTTGAGGAACAATAACTCCAAATGCATCTTAATGGATCATGACTATACCATGAATGTAATTATGAAGATTATAATATTGTTGCTGAAGATTTGAGGCACAATGTGACAAAAAATAAGGCAACATAACAAAGGGATACAATAGTCTAATCCTATAGAAAAAAGCAAAATGATCTAGGCATGATTTTTATGTATCGATGCTGCAGTCTGACTAACAGGCTTGTATCGACAGATGCTGTAAATGCCACTGGCCGATTATTGCACATTGTGGATTGCTTGGGTTGCCTGGATACCTGATTAACCTCTTATCTGTGATGAGCAATAGCCGGCTGGCACTTCATGTTCATTTTTCATTCCCTTCATATGTAATCTTTATTCCAGTTTCATCTGTGTATTATTTTATTTATTTATTTATTTGATTGCTCAGTTCTGGATGTGGCTGCAGGATCAGGGCTGAACAGCCGTAAAAAACTATGCAGTGATTACTGAGCTGAGAAAGAAAATGGAAAACTATCATTTTCATAACTACAGGCTTGAAGTAGAGCTTTGAACTGGGTCATAGCATCTCTGCCTGTGCTGCTTGCTGTGTGAGTTATATATACATGT
>JBBMFX010000101.1:34639435-34669227 GCA_037832545.1 Rhabdalestes septentrionalis | reverse complement strand
CAGTGCTGTGGCCTGCTGCAAAAATCCATATACACACACACACACACACACACACACACACACACACACAATAGTATATTAATACGTTCCCAAATGCCAAACACTTTAATTTCAGAATCTTTAACTCTCAAAACTACATCACACATGACCATGTTTACTTACAACATACTGCAGACGGCCATCTTACATCAAATAAAATCTCAACTCCTTCATTACTGTAGAAATTCTCTTTAATGAAGAGTAGAAAAGACAGTAGCTTACATTTCCTATTTTAGTAGGCACAGTAGGACCACCACATTCATCTCACCGAAAAAAACAAGAACAAAAATGTAGGCTTCAATGAAAAAGAAATAAAAAGTGTAGAATAACCACCAGTGTAAAGGCTTCTAAATATGTATATCGCTGCATCTCAACATAATAAATAATGGTCAGGTATTTACTTCATTCTTAATTCTTAAGATTGCATGCGGAGCAGATAATCAGTACTCTTGGCATGTCATGCTTTTACACTTGGGTCAGTCTAACCTGGAGACTCAGACAAGGTCTAATTTGCTTTTGTCTGGATCATTGTAGTGTGCCATAGTTTCATTTTTCTGTCAAAGACTAATAAAAGAAGGATAGTGTTAAAACATGTGTCATCGTTTATATGATTATCAAATAGAGATTACTGATCATTAATCCATTAAAAGAAAAAATAAGTTATGAAGAGAAGAAAATATTTCACATTAGTGCATGCACAGCCCGAGGCACAGGAAATAACGAACGCTTCATTTCAGTGGAATTGTACAAAGGTGAGCAGTAAAGAAATAAAGAATGGTTTCTGTAACGCTCCCTTGCTTAAAGAAGAGCCAACTTCTCAACCCTGGTAATCCTAGCTCCTTATTCGATCAGATGGGACATCTGATGCAAACGTCAACAGATACTAAGTATTGTAGAGGACTACGAGGAGCTCTAAGCATAATTTATATATGTTTATTACTCCTACTTTATGACTTTGATTCAATTTCCTGCTGTAATTTAATCATCATAATCGATTACATTCGTACGGGTCTCTAAAGAGTCTGTAATATTGTGGGTTTATTTTTTACAACATCTCCTAAATGTCTTCCCCAAACCAGTAAGCCGTTAGGCAGTACAGGAGTGTTAGGTGGTACAGGAGCCAGGGGGAGGGAGCTGGTGCAGATGAGGGAGTTACTGTATGATATGTTTGGGCAGCTCTTCTGCAGGGAGGTATTCGTCAGGCAGCAGCTCCTGCTTGTCATCCAACGTGAAGGTCAGCTGCCGTCTCGCACGGCGAGAGGAGATCACGAGCAGACCCACCAGCAGCACCATCGACATGATGGCCAGAGTTGCCATTAGGAAGAAAGCTGGAGAGAAATGGGGGGAGGAGAGGGAGAGGTTATGAAATGACTGCAACCAGGCTGATTTATAACAGGCCCAAGCTGTATAATTACACAGCCCTGTCAAATGTACTGTGACATAAATGAGGCACATAAACAGCAGATGCTTTTATCCAAAGCAACTTCCATTCCTTAACTACAGGAGACAGTCTCCCTGGAGCAATATGGGGTTAAGGGTCTTGCTCGGGCAAGTATCCTTCCCACACCACCACCCCGTCTTATTCAAAGCGACTTACAATCATTAGTGACGGGGACAGACCCACAGAGCACCTGGTGGATGGTGCCCCCCTGGAGCACCCCAGATTGGTTCAGTATGGTCTAACCAGAACCAATTTTTCCATTGTTTTCATTCCAGCTATCTAACAGTAGCATACTGTCATTAAATTGGACAGATCCTGTTCTTCCTGTTTTTGGCTGCAGTAGGCCTAATATGTTTAAATAGTAGCTTTCTAAAAGCTTTTACACTCACAAACAAACAAAATGTGACCTGTGCAAAAATGACAGCTGTAGTCCAAACAACTTATACTCTGCAGGTCATTTGGATAGAGAAAGTTGATACGTTAGGGTTCTATTGCACACGCTATATGCAAAGTACTGATTTAAAATAATTGTTTATAAATAAGCCTCTTTGAAAACCTAGCCAGCCTTTTCTGCTACCAGATGAGTGACACTTCTATGTACTTGTATCTTTAACACATATTCGTGTTTAACACTGAGCTCATTTAGAGGTTTTTGTGTTACCTGGAGTCCAACGAGAACGTGAGCTGTGTCCATGCTCGTCAGTGCTCCCTACACAAGTAAAGAACATTTATAAGCATTAAAAAAAAAAAGAGTCAACAAACTTCAGTTATAGATTCCAGTGGTCAGTAACAATGACTGTTTTTTAAAAACTGTCTAAAAAGGATTGGGGGTATATTTTCGTATGTGAAATCTATTCCGTTTCCTTCTACAAAGATGTATGTTGCTGGATGAGAGAGAGTAAAGTATTTTTGTTTTATTACCGATCAAGAAGAAAATAAATAACACTATGAAGAACAGAACATGTATACGGTGTAGAATTTCTGAAATAAATGAAGTACTTTTGTAATACGTGCATAAAAACCGGTTATATTGTAATATCATATGCTTCATTTTATAAAGGCATCCTTTCATATAAATAATGTAAACCCTAAACTATGTTTACACTTTGTCCACTTACCACCTTTCTCAGCACATTTAGACATGCATTCTTCCTCGGTTTCGTAACGGTTCTTGTTGCCACCACAGCCGCCATATGTGAAGGTTTTGCAAGACTGAGAGCTGGACTCATAGTAGAACATTGGGAAAAAAGCACGGCATCGTCCAGAATCAGGTGGGGGAATGCAGGCCTCTGCACAACACACACAAGTACATATACATATACATATATGTAAACTAATTCATTTACATAAACATACATCACACAGTCAGCTGTACTCAGAGGTGGGAGGTTCCAAAGTAGCCAATCAGAGACGGTTATTTATTTCTCCTTGCTTCTGATTGGCTACTGCCCTATGGCGCTGCAGTCCAGGATTTCCGTGTTGAAGCGTTCCTCTTTAAATCCTGTTTTTTTATTACTGTAAATTACATTCATTTATTAAGATATTTAACCTGCTTACACCAAAGAAAACTTGCTGCATGAATTACAGTCCAGTCTGTACAGGGGTAACATCAGTATTTACATTCTAGCACTTCAGGTGTTCAGTGTAAACTGTAAATTACAAATGTGTTTACTTTTACTTGTTTTTTTAAGGGGAATGAAATCAAATTAAATTAAATTAAAGTGTTTTAGGAACATATTTGGGTGCATATTTAAGGTTTACACTAAAAATAGGCATTTAATTTTAATTTGTAAATAATTACAAATGCATACTTTATTTTAAATAATACTGTTTTTGCAACACAAACATTGTGTAGAACCCAACAGAGTGACGCCAACTCATATCCACACAAAGGTCACAAGGCAGACACTGGATCAGAGCCCTTTTGAGCTGCAAAAAGCTTCCTTTATCGTTTTTGCATTTTTATTACTCAACTCTAATAAAGCCAGCCAAAAAACTAAACAAAAAAAAATTAAATACATCCAAACCATCCATTTAAAAAATCTAAGATCGTTAAACTGTAATTAACTGGCACTAATTTTGACAGTTGAAAAAAAAAAAAAACAATTATAAAAATGTATGTCAGTGAACATGCATAGAGTCTCATACATTTCAAAACACTTTACTGGAAAAAAGACAAACTAAAAAGACTGAAAATACACTTGGCAATTTCAGGCACACCCATCGCTAACAGCAGGATGCTAAATGAGGCATAAAGCCAAGAAATTCCATACACAAACACCAGCAGCAGTCTAGGAAACAATGAAGAGCCCAGTGACTTTCAGTACTGTCAAAAGATACCACCTTTCCAACAAGTCAGTTTGAAGGTCTGCCCTGCTAAAACTGTGAAGCAAGATAAATGATCTGGGTCTGCTTTTTATGGTTTAGTTCCAGTCAAGGAGACACTTCAGAGAATGGTGTCCCTCCAATTTTTAGTGGTTAATTTCCTGTTTCAGCACAAAAAAGGCCCAGTGCACCTCATGAAGTACACAAAGAAAGGAAAGTCCATTTATAATGTTTAAAAAGCACATATGGACATATATTTAGGTGTGCACATAATTCTGGATGCGTAGTGTGAAAACAAAAACAATATATGAAAAGTGACCTCGTTCACTGTGTAGTGAATCAGTAATTTTCTAGTGTTGTTTGAAATTCCAACAATCAGTTTCACCCACTAGTTACTGCACTACAAAATCACAGCTTAACGCCAAAATCTCCAGACACTGTACACTACATGAACACACATCATGTCCTGCATGTTTCTTTTGCTGTGCCTGACATAGTGAAGGAGTGCAATTTCCGGACTCTACACTACTATTACCCCGCAAAAGTTAAGAAGAGGAGCGAGGCGGAAGGAGGAGAGGGGGGAAAGTGGAGCTTCAAACAGAGGAGATTCAGCCACACTTGCACTTTCTTTCTCTCTCTTTTTCTCTCCGCGGAGGACAAAGGTGCCCCGTATGGATCTCTCCATTACACTGCCCACCAGACCCCGCTAATGTGTGGGCTGTGTCTGAACTAGAGTGACGAGATTTGCGTTTATATGACGGAGATAAATTGCCAAGATCCGGAGTGTCTGAAATTATGTACTTGTCGCCTCCCCTTGTTCACTAGTTAGCCTCCTATATAGTAAACACTATGTAGTGAACGAGTGAATGAGCACAGCTTATGTTTACTGTGCATCAAAATACATATCACCAGTATCACCATAACCAAACATATATGCTAAACTGTCAAAGTGAAAAGGGAGCTTCTAGATCTTAATTCCTTTTAACTAATAAATTATGAAGACGCTCACTGATAATGATAATGTGCTGGAGGTCCAGATTACCTTTGTAGTCTTTGCTGTCTTGATCGTCCTCAGTCTTTGAATCCACAATCTTCACTGCAAAGTAAAGAAGAAAATAAGAAATACTTCAACCTCATGTACAATATGGACCTCAGAGTCACTGAACAGCCAGCAGTCAGAGAGAGCAGCCAGAGCGAGGCCTACCCGTGCATTTCTTCATGCACTCCTCCTCCGACGCGTAGTTGTTTTGGTTGCCACGGCATCCACCATAAATGAACTTCTCACAGGCGCCATCTTTGTAGTAGAAGCGCGGCACGGAGGCCCTGCAGGGCCCGACCTGCGGCTCCGCCTGACACTTCTCTGGAAAGAACAGACAGATGACGTTACCACCAGAGGTCTAAGGGCCAAAAGTAGTTTAAAAACAACTATATAAATAATAATGATAGAGAGATAAAGTCTATTTTTCCTTTTTATACTATTAAAAAGCAAAAACAGACATATGTGGGTTCCTTTTATTTGTATAGGTCAAGTGTGAATACAGAGGATCACAAGGAAAAAATAAATGAAGTAATAAAAAAAGATGCACCTGCAAACTCCTCCGATGTCATTTCAGATAGATACTTAGGAGAAGAATCTGAGGAAGCAAGAATGAAAAGAGATGTGATACAGTACAAAATTAGTCTATAGTCCACACTACCAGTCAAAAGTTTGGAAACACATCTTCTTAATCAATGTTTTTCTTTTGTTTATCTCAAACACATTAAGAAGGCAAGAAATTCAACTTATGAACACTTGAAATAGAACAGCTGTTAATTAAAAAAACAAAAAAACATTTCAGGTCGATTCCTCGTGAATCCTCATGAGTGTAAAAATGTCATGAGTGTGCAAAGATGTCATCAGAGCAATAGGTGATGTTTTCAATATTAAACCTACAATGTAGCCAATAACAAAAACAGTACATTGATGAATGTGATGGTGTGTCCAAACTTTGACTGATGGTGTATGTTTATAATTGGAGGTGAGTACAATGCATGTGAACATAATGATTACACCTTCAAGGACCAATGGAATGAGAGATTACTGCACTAAAATAAATGAGATGTGGAGAGAAAAGAGACACTCAAGAGCTCCTAGCAGAATTTCTCATAATACATAAACAGTATTCTGAAAGAACTAAGTGCAGACAACTTTATATTTTTATCTAAATAATTGATCACATACTTCCAGACCAAACATTCATTAAAAATATAAAATAATAACCTTCATTATTTTCCATCAAAATTTGCTGTTCTGGGCATATGGTGTTTATGTCACCACTTAAAGAACACTAAACAATTGCATGTTTCAACAAACAGAAACTACAATGAGAATAGTAAACATTCCTAAATTAGAGACAAATAATTTCTCTAGCTGTAGTTCCTCAATGAGACTTGCAACATCCACGTGAAAAAACAACAGCAAAGGTAGAGAAAAAAAATAAAATCATACCAGCGAAATAAGATCCCTCTCCAGGGACTGTAATTTGTGGAGCCACCTTTTGCTTCAACTACTGCCTCGAGTCAGTTGATATTCTCTACACTCTTTTCACATCTAGACCAGGGGTCACCAGGGTGCCCCCAAGGATGACATGAGTAGTCCACGGACCGGTCCAAAATATAGCACAAATCACCAGTCACATGTAATTTTATCCTGTTGCTATTCTTCTTTAATTGCATTTGCATTTATAGCTATTTGAAAATGACATTATCTAAAAAACAGCATTTAAAACATGTTTATTATACATAAAGTTTAGGTAAACTCTATTAGTATATGAAACTGGCAGCCCTTCATATGGCTCAGTACCCTTGATATAGTTTCAGAAAGGTTGGTGACCCCTGATCTAGACTGTGAAACATTTCCTCACAGAACTGTTCGGGCCCAAATGTCAGATTGAGTGGGGACCGCTGGTGGACTACAATCCTCAAACCATTCCACAGATTTCAATAAGAGTTCAATAAAGCCTGAGATCAGATTAAGTCACGCAAGGACATTCACCAGTTTCTACTTGAGCCACTGCCTGGACCCAACAACTGGATGTTGCCATCACCAATGTCTGGTTTCTTCCAGATGTACTATTTCATGTTGAGGCCAATTCGATTGTTTTGTTTATCATTCGACCATATCACATGTATCCGCTTGGCCTGAGAATCTTCAAGCTGCTTTATTGCACAGCTCACTTGATACCAAACACTCTTTCTGGAGGAGCAGCCTTTCGGTGCAGCAACCTCCCATTCAAGCCACAATTGTGAAGCTCTTGTAAAATGTTGCCACATGAATACAATGTCCACACTTTGCCATCAATTCCTGTAACTGCATCAAAGTTGGTCTTACTAGCCTCTCTGAGCAGTTTCCCCCTCTCTCTTCCATCCAGTTTTGAGGGAAGGTCTGATCTAAAGAGTGTCAGAGTGGTCCCAAACATTTTCCACTTCTTAATTACAGGCTTTATTTCTTTATTTAAAAATGTGAATAATTTGAAGGTTATTTATTTCTATACTGACTGTATTTAGTCTTGTTTGACCGAAACTTTAAACACAAATCAATTAATTTTCCACAGAATATTTACGTGTTTTTACTAGGGTTGGGAATTTAACGCGTTAATTAGATTAATTAATCACAGAAAAAAATAACGTGTTAATATTTTTAACGCAATTAAGGCTTTATGTCATGTTCCCGTTCAAAGTTTTGAGGAACCAGCAGGAGATCCGAGTCCCAGATCACTGCTGCGTGAGCAGCCAGAGAGTGCAGTTCAGTTGAGTGAGATTTGGAAGAAAAAAATGGCTAATAAATAATGTCTTGTAATGTGTTGCTGATTCTGACTCTGAAGGGGAATATTTGCTTTTTGGAAAAGACGCTCGCGTGTCTCCCACTTCAACCTTGGAGCACAGCTGCGCGGCCGTGCGAGACGAAAGTGAACACAAAGCACAAACACGTGTTTATTTTAACACTTTGCCCATCGGGAAAGTGTGTGGCAGTGGTGAACCTGCTCGTACTGTTTGTAGGAGAGGTGTTGGTCGAGCTAGAGGCAGCAGGAGAGGGGGAAAATTGTGCTGGAAGTAGCCGTATTAGCTTTCTTCATCCAGAATTCCAGAGGGGCGGAGTCTCAGCGCCGGCCATAGTGTGTGTGAGAGAAAGCTGGGAGAAGAAGTTTATCAAACTGTTATATACTGTAACCTAATTCCTAGGTTTGCTTCAGTCAGTGATAAAAATGTCATGACCATTGAAGCCTAAGTTATAGGCTTGTATTAAAAAAACCTGCTTCTTGTAAGTCTGTATGTATCTGCGATTAAATGCGATTAATTAGATTACTTAATTGCCACACCAGGTAATTAATTAGATAAAAAAATGTAATCGCTCGACAGCACTACTTCATACATTTATGAATGCGATCACTTCTTATGTTCTATTGACAACACTCAGACGCTGATCTATCTTAATAAAAATGACTTTAAGTTCACCAGGCATGGCAGGATGTGATATATTTCTCTTCCTTCAGAGGAGACTGTTTAGATGTATGTAGTTTTTTTTGAATTATGATTCCAAATTTCTAAAAAGGAGTGTAGATATGAGTTTCTTTGATGAGCCATCTTAAAGAAGCTTTTTTTCTGTGGCAGGATGCCAATCACCTTTCTGAATTTGTGAAGGA
The DNA here is from genome assembly GCA_037832545.1 of Rhabdalestes septentrionalis. Classification (NCBI taxonomy): domain Eukaryota; kingdom Metazoa; phylum Chordata; class Actinopteri; order Characiformes; family Alestidae; genus Rhabdalestes; species Rhabdalestes septentrionalis. The sequence continues at coordinate 34,660,740 of JBBMFX010000101.1, read as the reverse complement.
AAAGATCATCGCTTGACATTTGGAATCTTCTCTGAGGTTGTATATTTGAAGGAGAGGTTTGATTCATTTTCCATTATTGATCGCCTGAATATGAACATTCAAGTCAAGGGAGGCCAAAGTTCAATGAAAGTGCTGAAAGAGACTCCTGACAAAGGCTGTATCTCTACATTTTGTCAATAAACTCTTTATTGATGAGACTATGTGAAAGAAGTGCATAATATAGAACATTTCTAAGCAGAAATAAGTTCTCTTTGGTATTTTGTTCCTACCATTACATCACCAAAAATCTTTGCTGCCCACATAAATACAAAGCCAGCTTCTTTCACTTTTGCTGTCCCATTTCTTTCGTTTGTGGTCACTCAGTGTTCTTTAGCTTATAGAAGCATAGCCTTGAGCAACAATGGTGGAGGAGGCAGCCTTTCAGGGCCGTTTGCATTCTTCAGCTTAGCAGTGGTTAACCTCGTCCAAATTATGAAAAAACCTCGTCCAAACTCTTTGTATGTCTGTATTTATTATTCTCTGTGTTCTGCCTTCGCAACATCTCAACAGATGCATCAAGTCTACTATGAAGATCATGGGAACATCTCAAAAGACCAAATAATCTCTTGACCTTGATGAGAAATTGAAGGAGAACAGTAAAGTGAAGGTAGCGTTCCTCTGCTACGAGGAGAGAATTCTTATTGTATCTCCTCTGCTCTGAGAATGTATATTTTATTCTATTGGTATTTTATTTCACTAGAGACAGAGACGTACACTTCGGTAACATGCCTGTGTGCTACTCAACTTACTCAATATGTTTCAGGTCCCATTTGTTTTACTTACACTATACATGTTTTGTTTTCTGTGTTTGCTGCCACCTTATTGGCTTGGCTTGTCGTCCATCTTCCCAGTTCATTCTCATTTAAAGAGACTTTTGACTGCTTCAAAGAATGACTGTGAATCTGCTTCAGTTCCTTTTCAGGTCTAACGTCAGATGTCCTTGTTGCCATGACGACCACCTCAACTGCTCCTCCCTGCCCCACCTCCCTTCAGTGCAAACCACTTGTGCATTTTTATCTATGTCATGGTCGCCATGACCGAAGCCCTAGCTGCTCCGCCCTGTTCCGCCTCCTTTCAATGCACTAGTTTGTTTTTTTATCACTTGTGTGATGTTATCTAAGTTACACCTGCCTATATGAGTCCCTGTGGTTGTACATTATCTTTGGAAAGTCGTACTTGTGCTTTTTGTCTACAGACGTATGTTTGTCGCTGGCTCCTTGTTTTCTAGTCATCTTGACAATATCTGTTCTGTGTATAATTTATTACAGTGGCACCAGTCAAGGTGTGGAAAATGTTAGGCAGCAAATTGCCAGTCAGTTCTTGAGGTCAGTGTGTTCCAGGCAGAAAAAATAAGTGACTAATGGTCTGAAAAACTTTAAAATGGGGTGAATTTTTGTTTAGGCAAATGTGTCAAAGCATTTCCAAAACATCAGGTTTGAGGAGTTATGAAGGGGTCGAAAGAAGGACAACCAGTCGGTGAGAGGGTCAGTGAACACTAAATCACAGAACAATGACAGTAGCCCAAATTGCTGAAAAATGTAGGTCTGGCAGTTAATGCTGAATAAAAGTGAAAGGTATCCGATTGCGCAATGCATCAAGCCTTGTTGCTTATGGGGCTACAGAGCTGCAGACCAGTCAGAGCACCCATGCTGACCCCTCTTCACCACCTAAAGTACCTACAATGGACATGTATGCATCAGACCTTGACCATGGAGCAATGGCAGGTGGTCTGGTCTAGTAAATCACATTTACTTTCACATCATGTGCACAGCCGTGTGTGTGTGTTGCAGCAGGATGCACTAAGATAAAGAAAGCAAGCACACTGTGATGCTTTAGGCAATGTTCTGCTGGGAAACCTGGGTCCTGGATTCATGTATATCTTCTTTGACATTTACCACTTAGCTCAACATTCTTGCAGACCAAGTACACCCATTCAAGCCAACAGTATTCCCTAACCTCTGCAGCAGGATAATGTTCCCTGCCACACTGCAGTTCAATATGTTTCCTTGGATTCAAAATTCCACAGATCTCTATCTGATCGAGCATCTGTGGGATGTGATGGATGGGCTAGTCTGAGCAATGGAGGCCCCTCCATACAACTTAAAGGCTTCAAAGGATCAGCTGCTACCATTTTGGTGCCAGATACTATCACACCTTCAAAAGTATTGTGGAGTCCATGCCTCGATGGGTCAGAGCTATTTTGTTGGCACTAGGGGCGCTACATATGTAACCTATTAAACCTTCATCCACTTCAATCCAAAGATGGTCTGCATGTGTGTTAGGGCTTCATTTAACAAATCCCAGGGAGGCAAATATGAATGTTTAAAACATTAGATTTCCCCAAAGATTTTGTTTAAAGTTTACCACAAAATATGCTAATTTTAGCAGAATCCTTGGACAGAGTCTGGGCCGAGTGGGCTGAAATACACAGCGTATACATTAATTAAACACTGTGCCACATTAGCAATGAGAGTTTCACCTTGAACATTCTCCCTAAGAGCTAAAATCATCTTGGAGCTTTTGGGAAAGTGGGCCAGGTAGATCCTCTGCACCCAGTGATCTGATCCATTTGCAGCAGGGTTGCATCAGACAGCTCTCTGCAAGTATCATGAAAAGACTATGATTTAAAACCTAACTGACTCATACTCACTCCTATGTTTAAAGAATGGATGTTATCTGGCCCCTTTTCTCCCACACCATATTTTCCGGTGTGCGTAAGAATAGTCTACTTCAGTAACATGTCCTACAGCAGTGCTCACCCATCACAGCTAACTTCTCTGTTCTATAGAGTCCAATGGTTTGCTACTGCTACTGCGTCCTTGTATTGCTGTGCCAGAATCTGTATCCTACACAAATGTAACACCATTTGTATAATTTTATTATCTTGTAAATACAGAGATACTTTCATTCTCTTCCTGTCAGGACCATAATTTTCCCTGGTAACTTCCCTGGTGAGATATTTTCCTGTACTAATTACCTGCAATGGGAAAATTCTGTGAGATGTTTTTATTTCATCAGGTTATGCACACTGATACATCGAGCTTCAGTCTGTATGCTTGTCAGTCAACCATTCCTTAACAGGATGTCTTCTCACAGCAAAACTGAATTTATTACAGTCATAAAGTCATCTGGCATATATCCCCTTAATTAAGCAATTCGTCTGTGAAGATATTTTACTGCCAGTGGATTCACATCTTCACAATATTTATTTTGCTCTATCTACTCAGTTCCCATCCATTCAACCAGTATGACCTTACCAACCACTGCCTTAATGATTAAAATTTAAAACATTAGAAAGTGCTAACACTGTCCCATAGTGTTACCAGAATTGAGTCCTTATCATGTAGTCCTAACACTGTATATGATGTGGTTGTGTACAACTGGACAAAAGTCAAGAAATTAATACTTTCAAAAGCTTTGCTTTACATCTACAATGGATGAGCTATTGCTGCATTTAATAATACATGACCAAGCTTTATTGTACATTTCAGAATAGATCAGCATTTTTGCCTCTCCAGGACGAGCTTTGCACTTGCAGCTCCATTCCGCTGAGGTTTTAAAACATCTCTCAAGTCAATTACAAGTGCACACTTTCTCCCCTTGAAAGTTAAGACACCAGCAGATTATTCAAAGCCTGAAGGCTGACTTCATAAAAAGGTTTTTAAGATTTAAAGAATGGTTTTCTACGAAAGTCACAAAATAAGCGACAAACTAATTAATTTGTATGCCTAAGACTTGGAATTTTAACTTCGGTCACTCACAAAGTCTCTCAGATGGCATTGTTGTCAGGGATCATAGGTGACCAATGCAATAGTCATCATCTGAATAAAGAGCACCAATCATGAAACTTGACTTGACTCTTAAATATTAGGCTGTCTAAAAGGCTTCTTAATGCCACAGAAGAAACCTTTTGTGATTCCCCCAAAAAACAATTCAATTGATGTATTTTAAAAATAATAAATGGTTTTCTAAAAATAATAACTTTAAATAGTTATTTACACTTCTATATTTCTTTTACAATAATGTCTCTTCACATAACTAAAAAGTGTGTATCACTTCACAGAACCCTTCATGGCATGTTTTCAAGGTGTAGTCTCCCGTTCATCAAATTGCTGGAAGTTGTCTTGGTTTAGGTTGTAATACCTGACAAAAAAATCGCTTTAGAAAATTCACTCTAAAACATTCCTGGATTACAGCAGATGAGGTCAATGAAAACCAGGACACTCCCAGGAGAGATAAGGAAAATAAGGATGTATGCATTATACTCCCCATCCAGTTAATCAGCCTCTTGGTTATTTACTTGGTTATTGTTCAGTATTGTACTTTGCATGCCTTGGATTTCTCTCCTTAGTTCCCGTTTTTCTCTGTAGCCAATGTATTGTCATTTAGGGCCATTGATCTGGCTTCACTTTGCAGTATTACTTTTGCTGAAGTGTCCATCCTGTCTGTCTGTCTCTCCAGCATTCCAGTTTATTGCCCCTTTCCTCAAGTGTCTTCATGGGTCGCATTTTAGGTTCACTTCTCTGAGCAAAAGACATCCCATGGGTGTTATTAGGACCTATCTTTCTTTAACTGTGACTGTTTGTGAGACTTTCTTTAGGTCGTGTTTCTCCCCTGCAAAGCTAACCTGTAATTATACTCCACAGAGAACACTTTCAGTGCACATTAGCCCTCCTTTCCACATGCATTATCAAATATCAGGTAAAATGAACCCTAATGGCTCCAGGAAAATCATTTATTTTTGATCCCGAATAGAGGATTCCCATGAACCGTGGTGCACCCATTATCTCCGGTCCATCATGAAATGCTGTGCATTCAGGATACTCCTTTGGAACTGGAGCAGCTGCTGCCGTGTCTGCCACCCCTACCACTGGAAATATGTGCCACTAAATGGATTTATGCCACAGTTTTGATTGCTTTTGCTCAAATTCTGATGAAAATCATTTTATTTCTGAGTGCTCCCATTAGCAACCTAATAAAACCCTAACAACGTACCACCTTAACAACAATTCAGTACAACACACATTAGTAAAGAGATTTTAGTATGTGATATACTGTAAAAATGCATTTGACATTATTTTTAAAGACTCAGTTATGCCGCATTAATGTGTTGTCACCTACAAAACACAGGAAAAGAATCTACCAGGGCAGTTAACATGCTGGACATGTCTTTTCCTTTGTTCTGAAGAGCTAAAGGAATGCTGCAAGTCTGTGTTCAAATTTCCACAGAAAAAGTTTCAGTAGCCTATTATTTTTTTACATGAGGGAAATGTGAAAAGGTTCAGATGCTATATATTTTTAGGTATAGTTTTATATGGATGCTTGATTGAAAATGGTCTTCTAGGTTTGCCTTTGTATTTTATCGCCGTTGAAATGCTTCTTGTTCTCTGTAAAATAAACATGTGTTCATCAAGCTCCTCTACCTGCTGGTCTCTCACAGACCTGGAAGTGATCCAAAAATATAAATGTCATTGGAATGTCATAGTGAATGTCACCAAACTCCTAACTCAACCCCAGATCTTATCTAAGTACTTGTTTGCAGGTGCATATGGAACATATGATGTATGGTTTAGGAATGATAGTGACTGTGGAACTGTGGAAAGTAAATCAGAGCGCCTTGTGTTTTATGCTAGAAAGATTCTCACTGAAGCTCTGAGAGACAGGTTTAAGTCAGGAAGAATAAGGAGCACATAGGAAATAGCAGGGTATGAAAACTTCAGCTGCAATTGGATCAGTCCCTCTTTGGAAAATAGAGTGTACTACCCATTGTGAAGTGTCCAGATACTTACCAATATATCTTTTGGTTATTAATAGCCTGTTCCCCATTTGACAATACAGGAGACATTATGTGGTGAATAAGGAATAACTTTAAGGGTAAATCATCCTGGATGGTTTATGGGAATGAATTTTCATCAATGGTGTTCCTTCAAAAAACTATTCTGTTTTATAACCCATTGTTAGGTATTTTATTGTGAAACCACATGGTTAAAACAAAACAACACCTATTAACACTTACTGCTATTAACCATTAGAACTAAGAGTGTTTAAGTAAAATCTAATTACCACAATTAAAAATGTAAAACAGTCTAAAACCGGCATTTTAGCCCCTTCCACCCCACCATCCCCCCAACACCCCCACCCCCCCTAACACCCACCCCTCTTGATCATCAACTTGAAATGCGGATCATGTCCTGAAAGTCCTCCTGGGTTCAATAATCTTGTGTGTTCTCTGTTTTTTTTTCTAAGACTTAAGCTAAAATAAATTTGGACATTTTTCATCTTTATGGGCACTTGTGTGTGACATTTTTAAAAATCCAATAGCAGTTATTATAATTACATGTTTTTTAAATTATGATACCTTTGGTTCTATGTGACACAGGAACAGAAACAGAGCTCAGTATGACGTCCGATACTAAAAGTTTAAGCAAATTTCATATTTATTTTTAATAGATTTTCTCTTTGTATTTTTTTTTTTAACTAAATCAACTGGTGGCGAATGTGAGGTCATTTTATTTTAGTGGGTTCTCAGCAAAGCTCCAATCAGCGGAAAGTAAGCGACACAGAAAATAGCATGTACAGTGAATGCAGCTGTAACCGCAGTGGTAGTGAAAGGACAAGTGTTCTCGTCCATACAAAGCAGCGCACTTGGCACCGAAAACACTCACTCAGTCTCTCCCTGACGAGCGGCAGGGCTCTCTGCCCGTGGCTTGCAGTCAGGGGGACCTGAACCAGCGCCAATCAATTACATATTGATGAACTGATGTGAGTTCAGCCCCGTTTGCGTACGGCTCTTCTGGCACAGATGCAGATGAGCACTGTCTGATCTGAATGGCTGCTACGCCCCCCCACCATGCTACACACTTCACCTTCAGACCAAAGTCTGGCAGGAGACACTCAATCTCAAAAGTCTGGGGAGAGATGCCCTGCTAAAGCAGAACACTCTGCTGGACGGAATATGAAAATCCTGCGCGACCGTGACAAACCGATTTTGGAGCAGCTGGGTAACACAAGATTAATCTGTGTAATTATAATAGCTTATCTCCCAAGGAGAAATTTGCTGGTGGCAAGCAGGGAATATTTGCCGAAGGTGCAACCCATTTGCAACCTCCTGATACCTACAACAGCAAAACACACACACTCTCTCTCTCTCACTCTCTTACACACACTCACACATATAAACACACTTTGGTGTCTTTCCAAATAAACAATTTACTTTAAACACACTGCCAACTGCTTTTCCATAGAAAGAATCTTCCCTTTGTGGTATATCCTCTCTGCAATCACGGGGATCATATTGAGAAAATATGATCTTGATCTCCAGTTCTGTTTCATCATTGTTAAGATGCGAATAAAATGCGTTTGATTTCCGTGCACAATTACTGCCTCCTTTTTTTTTCGCCGTGGCAATCAAATCAAGTCCCAAAAGAGACACATGGTGTTGATATTTCGCATCTGTTGTGTGATATCTTTTCAAACCAAATAACCCGGCTATACCAGCAGAGACTGTCGTGTCCCCAACCATCTGTCCACCGCACCAAACCTCCTCTGATGGAAAACACTGATGGGTTTGATCTGACACTAACTCCTGTTGATTCCTTTATTCTGCATTTGCAAATGAAGACAGTGCCAAGAACAACAGATTTATGTTGCATTTTTCATATGAATTTCATCTGATTTGCTGCTCGCATGGTTTGTACGCTTGATGTATGTATTTTTTATTCATTACCATTGTTTGTTTATCCCAGTGGGCCTAAGGCTGACTAATTGGTTATAGTGCATTACATGGGTGCAGTTCTTTGGAAACATGTGCGTGTGTTCGGCTTTGAGCCGACTAGTGTTGTTACAGTAAAGATCTACACAGCATGAATGCTGCGTCCCTGCATCCATGATAAACAGGAATTTTTAATTATTAGTATTGGTTGTTTTCTAGAGCATAAATTTCATCTGCAGCAGCTTCATTAAAAGAGACATAGTCATTTTTTATATTTTAAGTTTTATAAGTGTGATTTTTTAAGTTTGAAGTTTGTTCAAAAGTTGAAACTGTTCCAGAGCCAAAATGTCCATCAGTAGAGGGTGATAGTACCCTAGTGCTGTCACATCGGGGGGTGCACGGGAGTGAGGCGAGGCACAGAGTGCAGGTTCTTAGATGGTATTTTAAAGTGGACAGAGACTCAAGACAATACAATAAGAAAACAAACCTGGCACGCGGGCCAAACTCAAATCATTACACAGAAGACACAAAAGGGAAGGACACAGTGCTGGAGACAATAGGTAGAGTGATGGTTGCTATGACAGAGAACAAAGGAATCTACAGAACGTAAATACAAAAACACACACTCACAAGAACCAATCAAAACCCACAATCACTTAAACTAAATACCGGACAGGTGAACACAGTGACTACAGACACAGACATACACAGTCCAAAATAACAAAATAAAAGTCCACAATGTCGCAGGTTTAATCCCCCACTTTCCACCATTGTCTCCTTGAGAAAGAAAATCAGTTGCTCCTTTAACTGATGATTGTAAGTTGGTCTGGAGGCAAGTATCGATCACTAAAAACTGAATTTGACAGTTGAGTCAGCTTTATAACGTATGGGGAGAGAGAGCAAATGGTTGAGTCCCCTTAAAAATACGCGTTGGAGAGATAGTCATGTCTAAGGAAACCAGAAATGGACAAAATGTAGAGTCTGTGTGAGCACAAATGTAGAGACACAAAGAGTAAGATTTTTGGTTCAAATCCATGTTGTTAGTTTTTTTTTTTTTACGCAAACTTTTTTCCTGCATAAAACCACTGTAGGGTTGTCTCCAAACCAGTGGTTTTATAGTCATCACGCAATCAAACTGCACTTTCTCACAGAAATGCATGTAGTTATTACAGCATTCTCTCTAATTGAATGGCTAATTCATTCTTACTAGCTTTATGTAAGAACTATGCAGTTTGTAAAGAGTTTCAAACTAATGAGGCATTCTCTCTCTCTATCTCTTTCTCTCCCTCTATCTCTCACACTCTCTTTCTCTCTCTGCCTAAATTTCCTCCTCATGAAACTACAAATAGATGTAAACAGGATTTGTGTCTCAGAGGCAAATCTTTGAAATGTATTTACATTCCTTAGACCCCCCCTCGTGCTTTTCCCTCTGTCTTTCTGAGATGCACCAAGGCCATTTCCACAGGCGCCACAATTTCAAAATCCCTCTTTTATCATTCCTGAAATGACATTCTGTTTGTCAGTGGTGTTCAGATCCGAGCTCAAGTTAAGTTCATTGAGCAGCAGCATCAGAGCCGTAATTAGTCTCCCCACCGCATTATCATCTATGTATACCAAGCCTATGTCTGTTAACATTTCAATAAGCGAAAAAGTAGCACAGATATATATTTCATAGTATGAATAAGAGGTTTGATTACAGTGTACTAAGAGATTAGGGATAGCTTGACACTCGCCGCAGAACAAAATTGGACCTTTTGTGCTACATTATGAGCTAATGCAGAATATAATTGCACACTAAATTGAACCTTTTTCACACTGGCTTAATATCATTGTCTCTTTTTATTATATTTCCAAAAAACAAGATTGCAAAAGCAGAAAGAAGTGATTTATTTTCAAGTGGATAATTGTGATTATCCTAAATTACATTAGCATGATGATGTTCAGAGCATTGCATCAGTGCTATGATTTAACACTTGTGTCTTATGATCGCAGTGGCAGCAGCAGACATTTATTAGAATGTAAAGTGATGTAGAATTGTTTGACTTTGTTCATGAAACACTGAGTTTTCTGAGTCTGTGTGAAACATCTGCCCAGATCCAAACATATAGAATTCCTCCTAAAACTGCTGAATACACACTCTCTTCCATACAGCCACCCCCTCCCCCCTCCCCCCCCCCACACACCCACACCCACACACTCACAGAATAATGGTGATAGCTGTTATCTTGCAGCTTGTTTATGGGAATGGCTGGCTGGCCTCCAGTCGTTAAATAGCAGCATTTAAATTAGAAGACTGTTAAAAATAAACTTTCTTTAGTTTACTCTTTCTCTCTCTCTCCCTCTCACTCTGTGTGTACATGTGTGACTATTTTTGTGTGGATATGTGTGTGTTTGTGTGTGTGTCTGTGTATGTGTGAACCCAGCAAGAAGAACAAACCAGCACTGCAGGCTGAATGTTGGGGAGCACAGTCCAGGTGAAGGCTGGGATTTCTCTAACACACTGATTTACCATTTGACCTGTGACCCTCTCTCAGACTCATGATTGTTTTTTGTCTCTGGAGCACCTGGTTGTCCACGCTGCAACGTGCTCTGATTTGTCCGTGATGAATCTGCCGTGAAATATTCTCCTGAAATCCATCCCATCCTTTGGAGATAATATATTAGAAATGAGGTAGGAGACATGGAGCGGAATGCACTTTGCTGTCATGTTCACAAACTCTTTTTTTATCTCAGAGTGAGTGGAATTACACCTCTCAGTTGAATGTTTTGGTGAGAAAGACTCGCCGCAAACTCACACCTCCGAGACCCGAGACTTTTGCACTGAAACCTCGACACTCAGTTCGGACTTTGATCCAGGGTACGCGACTTGCATAAATTAACTGGTAACTATGTGCAGTTGCCATAGGAGGTTTAGGGAATCAGAATAGATTTGGAATGTTTGGGAATTGTAATTGTGTAAGAACTAGAGGTAAATCTCTCCAAGCAATTCATTTTGAGCCAAATCTCTTCATTTTGTTTCTTATTAAGCTGAAAGGGAGGCATTACGGTCCACTGTTGTTCTATAAGCTGCTTTAGTGGGATTTTTTCCTTCAGTGGGAAAAGTAACAAAAGAACGCCTTCATTAGTAAAGAAGTTTCTTACAGATGGCAGCACTGAAGGTCCTTTTTAATGTTTCAGATCACTCCAAGGCCAAGATTTACAAGAAGAGAGTTGGTCTGCCTTTGTCTAGCCCACAGATGGAATCTTATGCAGTCTCAGCAGGAGAGGAAAGCTTGCCTTCAGTCACTTTCGCATTCTCTGATTGTGAAAGAATGGAATATTTGTTCAGTATGCTCCGTCTATTGTCATTATCAAATGAAATCCAACTCCATTTGTTGTTACCTGCAATGCAATTGTATGTGTCCAAGTACTGACCACTTGATCTCAGAGTAGAAAAAAAATCTGAATTCACCAAATTTAAATGGTGAAATGTTGACTAAGCTGAAAGTTATCCTGGGTTCAAAGATTTTGTGTATTTTTCAGTTTGTTTCTAAGACCTAAATTAAGGAAAGTTGGATATTCTTTGTTCTTTGTGTCCATTTGATGTGATGCCATTTTTTTAAAACCCCAGTAGCAGTTGCTAATATTATTACATGTTATGTAATTTACAATACCTTTGGTTCTATGGGACATAGCAACACCAAACAAAGCTCAGCATGACGTCTGGCACCTCAAGCATCAACACAAACCAAGGGAACTGGATGAAAATAATTTATGATTGTTTGCAATTCTGGACAGACCTGTGCTGATCATGTTCTATCTGAGCTTTCTGAGAAACCGCATGAATGTGCAGTGATTGGTATCAAATTTTTTTTTCAAAGGTCTGGGGTTGAAAAACAGCGCACTATTATTAATTACAGTGCTGATATCCCATCAAAGTAATTCAGCCTGGGTGAGTAATCCATTTATTTTGGTAATTACTGTTCTCTAATATGATCTTCTCTTTCTGAAGAGGTCATTTATGCTTACCAAAAATGTCTCCAGCTCGCAGAAGTGAGAGTGAACAGTTTTAGAAGTATTTCATGAAGTAGGATTTTGGAGTTAGTCAGATAAACCATGTCAAATGTCAGGCCAGTCCAAAAGGAGCAGAGCTAAGGGCATTCCTGTAGGTCAGCCCTCAATGTTGGCTTAAGTTATTAAGCGTATTGAGAAACTCTGCTGTGTGAGGTAGCACTAAGATCTCCCTAACAGTTCCGCGGGTCTAACACGGTCAAAAGGTTGTGCCATTCATTGAACTGGAAATCCCTTGGTGGAATATTTCATTATCACTCTGATCTTCTCTGCTTTGATTTGGATGCTTTGGATTCAGTTACGCTACTGCCAATTTAAAGACCTCCTCCTTAGACTTTCCAACGGCGAAAGCTGTAATTTGTTTCAGCTACACGGCACCTTAAACATACTATTTTAAGCATGTACCGTGTCTGAAGCTAAATGTAATTAAGCATCCACACAACCTTTAACCCTCGAGAAGCACGGATCTGTGCCTGAAGTGCAACAAATGGTAAATTTTCCTCACACAGCTGTGGAAGCATTATCAGGTATTCCTGTGGTTTGGTATTCCTGTGTCTCATGGAACCAAAGTTACTGTAGTTTAAATAACATGTAATAATAATAACCACTACTGAGGTTTTTAAAATGCCCATAAAGAACAAAAATACCCACAAAACACAACATCTTTGGACCAAGGGGAACTTTCAGGATAGTCTCCACTCACAAGTGGTTGGGGAAAACCTGCAGAGGTAGGGGGTCCGGAGAGCGGGCAAGCGTTTGCGCCAACCCACAAAACAGCAAATGGCAAGCGTGTAGGAGAACAAACACTGGGTTTAGAATTTTTTTAAGTGTTTATATTTGTTGAAACCAATTCATTATGTGTTCTGAGGATAAACCCTGTTGCCAGTAGGCCATGCTTCAACTCCTCAAAAGGCTGTGTACTTACCATTTATTTGCCAAATCATTAGTTTTCTTCTCAGACCGTGGGGCGGCACAGTGGGGTACGCTGTTGCCTCACAGCATGAAGTTTCTGTATTTGATTCTCAGTTCCCTCCTAAAGTCCGAAGACAAACCCAGCAGGTAAACCGGACATAATAAATTGACCCTAGGTGTGAATGTGTGTGTCTGCCCAGTGATGGACTGGCAACCTGTCTTTCCTGGGATGAGCTCCTGGTTAAGGACAAGCAGTTTGACGGACGGACCGATCCTCTCGCTGTCTGTCTTATGTAATGCTGTCTTACTGCATAAGGCAACAATTAAATAATCACAAGGTCACATACAGGTATAGAAGTTACATTTGTGAGTTTTACTGGTCTGTTTTGAGCAACATCATTTTTCTTTTTTGATTAGCAAATATTTTAAAACCTTAAAAACCTCACATTCGTTTAAAATATAATAAAAACAAAAAAATTTGATTAATGTTTGTGTTTGTTTTCAGTTTCTTATTAATTGATTTAATACAAAAAAACCATATTATAGGTCTGTAGCTTAATAGGATGTTGAATAATAAAGAAAAATAGGAAAAACATGAGCATCCTGCATGGCAGGATAATAATAAATCACTAAATTTCATGTAATTTTTGAAGAATGACATCCATTTAAATGCTAACTAGATTTTAACTGGATTACAAACTAGATTTTAAAATATTGATTACTGTTGAGTTTAAACAAACCTGCTAATTTTACATAATTTCAAATACTTCTTTTGATTAAAATTATGTATAAATGTTGCTGTTCATCCTATCTTTGCAACATAGTGCTTTGTTTCAGCACACATGAATGGAAATTGAATATTCTGATTGGCAGGAAAGGGTTAAACTGACTATGAATTATCTACAATGCCAACCATGATAGATAGCTGGAAAAAGTGGAGCTAAATACCCTGACAGACTTAGAGGTTGTGTGAGAATCCTGTAAGGACCAGTTTTTAGCCCAAACGCAGGTCTGGTTTTCCTATTTTATATGTTCTTGAAATGATTAAAAAAGGAGGAACACAACAAAGAAAAGCCCCAGAATATCACGAGTTTAATATTAGGGCATGTTTTATTAGAGTGCTACAGAAAAAAAACTTTTTTGTAAATTAAGTAATTTGTGAACATGCTTTAAATGAAATCCCTTCATAAAAAATGAGATCTTCTTGGTGGGTTGGGTGGTGGGAGGGTTAATTAGACTGCTTTTATAGTCCCTCTTGTTTATTCATCGATTTAACTTTAAATTTGAATAACAATCTGCACAAAAAAGACACAGAAAAGCAAATAACAGCCATTACTTTGACTGACAGATTTACTCTGAGCAGTTAAACAAGGAGACTTTCAGGAATATTTATGTACATTTCCATAAAATGGGCTTTTAATGATACTGGCCTGGAAGCTTTGAGACTGCACATTGCAAATGAGATAAGATACTTTCAGCTGTTTAGTTTTTCTGACTCTGAGGAAGCACTGCCTTGCTTTAAAAATAACGTGTCAAGTGTCAAGTAAACACAAAACCAAAAGTCTTTAATTAGATCAATGTCAAAAAAGCTTATGGAGTCTTTGCAAATATAGTGGCTTTTTTTCTTCTAAAAGTTTTACACTTTATGCTGGATGTTATCAGGTCCTTTTTGAACAGTTTTTTGAGTTTTATGAAGTGAACTGCTTGAATATCCATGATCCAGCTTTGGAGTAAGAGTGAGGAAATTATTTGTTATTGATGAGATTCAGATTTAATTGTTGGGTTATTTGTATGTCTAAGCCATGCCATGTAGATGTAGATGCCAAGTACATGCATCTACTTCACTGTAAATAACAAGATTACAATACACTTTCAGTACAAAGCCTGAAAATATCCATCCATCTACTCATATTCTGTAACCGCTTATTCCTTACGAAGGTTGCAGTTACCCAGAGCCTATCTCAGGGTTTACGGGTGTGCGGTGCATTTAGAATACTATCATTTTCTTATTGCATTTGTTTGTAGTACAACAAATAGAGCGAGGAATGAGCTTCAAATTGTACAGACCTATAAATGGCTTCACCCATGTGTAACGAACCAGCATTATAACTCTGAAAAAAGTACAAAAACAACAACATTGGCCTCTTTCCATGTTGTGATTGTATTTCAAACAATCAGAAAGTTCAGCTGTGGCCCACTTTTGGCCGTGTCGTCGAATACCTCAGGCACAGCTCAGATACAGGTCCCTTTATTTATGAAATTAGTTGATATTATGGCTTGGTCCTTTGTGCCAATGTAAAACAATTGTGTGTGTGAGGTGAGAAAGAAGGGACATGATCACAATAATTTCATTTAGACAATTACCACTGGAATTGTCACCATACACATTTTTAGTAAAATACATGTGGGCAATAATATAGGAGCTATATATCTAATTAACACATTGCCCTTGCCATGAAATACAGCAATCACATTGCAGTGAAATCTCTGTCAAATTTACCATTCCTCATTCCATCATTAAACAACATAACTGCTTCAAAAGCTGCGTCCACCTCTACATCTCTTACATTGTACTGAGCTCACAAACTTAGGTGACACATTATGTATACACCCCCATATTAAACAACCCAGACATTGGAAAGAATAATTTAAAGGTCAGCACTACACACTTGCAATATATATATAAATGAAATGATGTCAAATAAAACAAGTTTCTTTTATAAGATGGAAAGAATATATAATATGGGTTGTTGATGGCCTAGTGGGTTGGATATTTGCCTCTGGATCATGAGGTCATGCGTTTGAATCCAACCCTCAGCTCACCACCACTGGGTTCCTGAGCAAGACCCTGAAACCCCAGTTGCCCCAGGGAGACTGACCTTTGTATTTAGGAAATGGAGGTCGCTTTGAATAAAAAGCATCTGCTAAATACCACAAATGTAAATAAGAATGCATGTACAGTACATTATGGAGCATATTAACAGGTTGTGTGGTGATGCAGAGTTTTATTCTAGACTGTTCTTTAATTTTAAATGCATTCATTGACTGTTTCATTCCATTGGATGTCAATGAATGCACTTGTCTGGTGATCCGTATTATAACTTATTAGGTGAGTTAGTGGGGATGAACAAAAAAGTATGATATTTTCTGGATGATAAAGTCACTCAAATTGTGAACATACTTTGATTAAATTTATAAATCTGTGACTGGTAGTGGACCTGTTTAACAATAAAGAAATTCAATCTAGAATACTTCCAACTGATTAAAGTTTAGTAAATACACTATATGGACAAAAGTATTGGGACCCCTGGCGATTACACCAATAGGGATTTTAATAATTTCATTCAAATAAATAGACTTTAATATGGAGTTGGATATGCTTCCCCTTTGCAGCTGTAAGAGGTTCCACTCTTCTTGGATGGCTTTCCACAATATTTTGGAGTGTTTATGATGCCAGACACTGATGTCGAACAAGAAGGCCTAGCTCATATTCTCCCTCTAGTTCATGCCAAAGATGCTGGATGGGGTTGAGGTCAGGACTCTGTGTGGACCAGTCAAGTTCTTCCACACTGAACTCCTCCAGCCACGTCTTTATGGAGTTTGCTTCCTGCAACGGGACACAGTCATGCTGGAATCCGAAATGTTCTTCCTCAAACTGGGTCTACAAAGTTGTAAGCATGGTGTTGTCCAAAATGTCAAAAGCATTAAGAATGCCTTTCAATGTAACTAAGGGGCCTAGCTCAAACCCTGGAAAACAAGTCTGATTTGTCCATACAATATACTGTATGTATGTACCATTCAGGCATGGCACCTTGGTTTGCATTAAAAAACAATACACCGTTTTAAGCAGATTTATATGAAAATATGAAATATTTGCAAGTATCTGAGGTTTTACACCTCAGTCACTCTGAATGATGTAATTTGTTTACACTGTAATCTGAATAATATGAAGAGACAGAAAAACTTTCTCTTCTGAGGTAACTGAACGATCTGCTTCAGGCCACAGACTTTTTCTGACAAGTTAACACTTGATATATGGATGCAAGATAATAATCAAATAATGTGGATGCAAATAAAAGATAAGCCGCTTTTAATTATGCTCCCTAAACTCCCTGCTGTGTCGCTTCTGCTGAACACAGGCTGTGTGTGAAACAAGCAAAGAAACCTTATTTTTGCCACAACTCCTACACTTACACTTATGTATTTTCCAAATGTATTCATGAAATTAATGAGTAATTATGCACAAGTGCATAATCTCAAGACAATTTGTACTTATTTCCTATCACAATAACCCAAACTTTTGTATAAAACTATATTAAGTTTCTCCAAAATGGACGAAACTAATGTGCTGTAATGGTGGCTGAGAAAATCAGCAAACTGACAAACGATTCTTTGCTCAAAGACTTGGATTTCTTCTTAAGAAGGAGAGTTATTTGGAAGTTCTCTCTGAATAAACTGGACCTTCTCAGAGGTCTTTTACTCTCAAGAAGACAAGAGGTCTCCCCCTGAAGAGGTTCCAGCCTAAATGTGATGGCTTCACACAGTGAGGCTCCTTGACAGCAGCCCTGAACAAGTGCTTTCTGGTCTGAAACACTTTAGCTCAGAAACATAGGGTTTGCATAAATAACAACCTTTTTTTGTTTAAAAAACTTTTTATTTAATCAAGTCACTGTGCCCTAGCACCTAAGGGCTGGCTTGATCAGTAGTCAGCAGAATCATATTAATACAAAATTTCGAGAAAGAAAAATCCAAACTAAATATGCTAATTTGCCTTGGAATATAAGTGAATTGATTGATTTTTCTCTTACAGTGCTCTGACTATTTATGCATTTACTGCACTATGATCAACTGGTGCCTAATAGTTAATATACCCCTCACATATATAATGTTTTTAGCCAACCCTCATTTCCAGTTCCTGAACCTGACCAGTTACTGTTTTGGTTAAGACACACAGTGACCTACGTATGAATCATTCAAGCAAAACAAAGGCCATCCAAATTAATTCATAAACGAGCGAAGAAACAGGTGCAGATGATTCCAGGTGATCAGGCAGTGATCAGTATACTGGTGGAGCTGAATGCTAAGGGGTTGAAACTCTGTTGTTTAGGCTCCTTGTATCTTAGGCACTTTGTATGCAGTAAAACATTTGTTCCAATTGCTTTCATTTAATCTACTCAATGTGAGAAAGATAAGACAGTGACAGGCATGAAATGGTATTTTTAGCCCCAACAAGGTGATTCAAAGTGAAAGATGAAGAAACACAAAAGTGGCTGACAACACTAGCAAAAGCTCAGAATTTAAATTGTGTTAAAAACCTATTAAGTAGACAGTTTTTACAGTAATACTATATTGTGCAACAATTCAAACCCTAAGTATCTCAGTACTCTAAGCCCTCTAGAGCTCAGGAGCACTTCACAAAAGGAAGTGAGCTCTTTGTGTCTGAATATACTACACAAGTGTTTGCAAAAATACAGATGGTGGCACTAAGTTGAATGTTAGAGGTCATTTCTTGCATAACTGCATATTTATAAAATATTTCTAGCCTTTAAATGCCAGCGAGTGATAGCCTGGAGCACTTAGCCCTGTATTAATTAAATGTATTCATTCAGCTGCATGTGTATGTTGCACTAAGTTCAACCAAGCAGCTTTCAGTAAAGCAGCATCTTATGCAGAACCGTCTGTTGAGATATTGCAACAAGTGCATTAGTTGTAATTAATTAATACTGCAGGAAAATAAGCCGTGACCCAGCATAGTGTACAGCTTTTAGCAATGTAAAGCACAGGCCAATCATATATTAAACACATGGTTAATAACAGTGAAATTAAATAACATTTCCATGTTTGGATATAATTAATCTACTGCTCATTGTCCACTTTATGCATGCAGCAGCTGAGCGTTTGCCAGTGAACACTTCAGGTTTTTTTGACTGGCTGTGGATGGCCATGAAAATCCTTGTGCTTTTTCTGTGAACAGGAGAAATCACTAGGTTGTGTTCTTCAGTTGTACTTTATCATCTAGTCCATTAAACAGAATACTAATTGACCCTATCGTCAATGTTGAGGTTTTATTGAGGATTGAAAATTTTAAGTGTTTCCTCTTTTCCAGTTCAGTATTATCAATACCAATCTTGACACATCCTTAGTCTATCTTTCCTCATTAGATGCATGAAACCATCTTCTGCTGGATCTATTCAGTC
The DNA here is from genome assembly GCA_037832545.1 of Rhabdalestes septentrionalis. Classification (NCBI taxonomy): domain Eukaryota; kingdom Metazoa; phylum Chordata; class Actinopteri; order Characiformes; family Alestidae; genus Rhabdalestes; species Rhabdalestes septentrionalis. Next base: position 34,641,831 of record JBBMFX010000101.1, on the reverse strand, counting down.
GACAACACCCACGTTCACCACGAAAGAACACGTGGTGAGCTTATTGAAATTTTTTTACATTTTCTCCAGTGATCGCAACTATGGATAAATATGTTTTTCTTCACATTTTCAGCTGGTACTGAAAATAAACTATTGATTTCTCTCCTGATTGTAAACCTCAGAGCTCCAGAGCTGTGTGTGTCTGTATATGTATGGTCTTTGTACTGTGTTTTGATGGACGGAAAAGTGTGTGTATTGTTGCTGACAGACTCCACTGGAGAGGAACTCTTGAGCTCCAGGTGGTCAGACCTAGACTGTGAATATCTGAAACACACTCTGTCCTTTTAAAGGAATAGTTCAGCGAAAAATCTGATTTACACATCATTTTCCGTTTTTACATTACTGCAGATTTAGTGAATCAACAGAGACATTTTTATTGTCCAAATGTTGCTTCAGCTGTGAGGCTAACATGGTTAACAAACACTAGAACTCAATAGTCACCTGAACGGGTTACATTGTTTTCACAGAAATACATCACTAAAACCTCTCCAAACCTGTTCAGTTTAGAACACAGTCTGACTAAACTAAAATAATCAAAATATTACTACTAAAATTAATTTTGTACAACAGCAAGGAGTCTTAAATTAAAGAGTGCTACACTATATGCAGAAATCTGCATGAAGTTAAGAATGATCTGGACATGATTCGAGACATGACTTCTAATATTGGTTAGCAACACTAGCCGTAGTTCTAAACCAAAGCAATATTTGGACTTAAAATATCTTGGTGATGTCATCATATTTCCAGCTTATATACTTAGTTAACAATTATATTATATTGGAAGCTGTATAGACACACACACACATACACATACACACAAACACACAGACGCACACACAAAGAACACAGATGGTAGAAGCCTTTTGCTGTGGTGATACACTAACGGGCTGAATTTGAGAAAAATTCATTTCTCCATTAAGTATATCCCATGCTTTAACCTCAATACTACACAAACACACAAAGGCCGCACACACCCGCAAGCGTTTTTAGCTGATGGTCTCAAATAAGTGCTGATACTTAATAGAGTTTCTCATGAAATGTACCGCTCTGCTCTTGAAAATTAAACGAATGCCTAAGATACACACTTTGCACAAAAAGAGGGAATGGGATAGAAAGAGATTTAATATATCACACAAGGCAGAGGGAAATCATTGATTTCTGCCATCTAGTTTATACATGGAGATAGTTGAACTATTGATTCCCATTTGAAGCTAAATTGAAATGCACATCTTTGCTCGACTACGCTTGGAGCAGGATCGTTTTGCTCCTGTAGGTCTTTACCATGGTGCCTATCAGCTTGATATTTCTGTATCTTAATAGCCCACACTTGTATATTTGGGAGAGCAAATAAAGTGACAGGTGTTGTCACTGTCAAAAGGACACAATTTATCCCTTTACCTGAAAAACAAAGCAATTTGCCCTACACTTTCCCACTAATATGTCCTTCTATTTGCAACTAAGTGATGCATTATGAAATCCACCTGGAATTGAGAGTGGCAGCTGACTGCTCTAATGGACGCTCTATTAGCAGCGACTACCTTAAAGCAGACTTCAGTGGCACATATACCAAATCTCAAGGACTGAGCCCTTTCACTGCTATTTTTAAGCTGGTAAGAAACACCCCCACCACCCGTCCTACCACACCTTTGACCTCTCTTTGCATGCAGGCTAAATCTCCCCCACTGTTAATCCATCTCATTTTGAAGCCTGAATATGTTTCATTGCAAATGACAGCTCTTCAGGTGATGCACGGCTGATAGAGGGCATATTCATTCATTATGGGTGGCTTTGCATGATGGATATTCAGCTAGCATTGCTGGACTTCATCATCAATCAACGGCATGGGAGGTCAGGTTTGAAGATCAAAGCCCAGTAGCTGGTTAAGACATGCATCCAACCAAAAAAGGGGAATAGCGTCTAAAAAGTAACCTTTAGTTTAGTAACCTTCTGAAGGCCTCACCTCAGCAGTGCTCGACCTGTATTTCATCCCAGAACTTCTGCACCCTACTTGCCAAATCTTGGCATAATTAGAGGAGCTATGCATTAACATCTACTCTTCGTTCAGTTAATCAGTTTAATCAAAGATCAGTGCTAGTTTCAGACCGGCCTCAGTATCTGGAAATTGGCTCGGATTATATACTAGCTGTTACCTAATCTGACCTAAACAGACCGTGAGTTTGGACTCTGTTCAAACTTGAATTCAAATATACTACACCTGTAACTGTTTTGACATGGGAATCCATCTCTGTTTACAGCAGGGTCAGAGGAGATGTGTGCTGTCTAGGGGTGGAGACAAATACAAATACGGTATTCGGATTGGCACAAATAACGTGTTTTTTACGAATACCGTATTCGGA
>JBBMFX010000101.1:34576566-34615604 GCA_037832545.1 Rhabdalestes septentrionalis | reverse complement strand
ACACATGCACACACACACACACACACACACATGCACACACACACACACACACACATACATATGTATGTATGGAATGCACATGCCAGGATTGAAAAAAGGAAAGGTATATCATATTTCAGATTTCTGCAGGTGATTATGCTATAGGGTTTCATTAATCTCTCTCTCTCTCTCTCTCTCTCTCTCTCTCTCACACACACAAATGCACACACACACACATACACATACCCACACCCCGCAAACATCTCAAAGGGATCTCAACAGCTGCTGACTAATGAACAAACCAGTATGTTGTTTGTATTACACAAAGGTGACAATACAGGTTAAAACTATGTTTATTTCAGAGATGCTGATGTTTAAGAGATTTAGATTTGGAACAAACAAAAAATTCCTGATACACTGTCACAGGCACTTGTGCTAATGTGAAAACTTCTGCAAGTGACACACATCAGTTTTATAAGATGATGTGAGTAAGGGCCCCCTTTTTCTAAAGGTCTTACATAAACGTCTGAATGGCTTCCTGCAGTGTCTCTTCAGTATCATATCTTTGCTCGGATGAAACTTGGAGATTCAAAAGATACACTATCACATTCTCCAATTACTTCCAGTGTAAGCCGAACTCTGCATTGACGAAGCTGAGCGTTAGATACAACTGACTTTTAGTCAGAGATCAAATGTGCCAGACTTTCATTAACCATTCCTGTACTCCACATCTGCCTGCAGCTACTGTCTTTTAATCAACTCTGCAGTCCTTATGGACTGATTTAAGTGCATCAGGCAGTTGCACATTTAGATCTGCTTCTTCCAGCAGGCCGTGGTGCGCTGTAGAGCTCCCTGCCAGTTTTACAATCAAGAAAAAAATGTATAAGGCCTAAAAACGATCAAAAGTAATTGAAAGTTGTTCAGAGCTAGAAGTCAGTGTAATTTGCAGATTTTCTGTGGTCAGTTGGTGGTACCTGCATGCTCATAATACACCACTTAGACCTCATCTTAGCATGATTTATGGTGGGAAAAAAAACTGATAACCCTTAGCAACCTAACATAACCTTTAGCTACTTTTAGTCGTATCAACCCCCAATAAGACTCTCCTTTTCCCAGTGCTTTTTCTCCTAGAGGTAGCTGAGATTAGTTTAACATCAGTATGAGAATTTGACGATTTTCTCAAACTTCTTCAATGAACTCCTGAGAAAGAGCTTTCCTCTAATCTTGGTCCAATTTAAGATCTTTGAAACACTCTTTCTTTCTCTCACTGCGGTGATCTTTATTTGTCTCAGATCATCAGATCTTCAGATTAACTAGAAGATCCAAAAGAAAACCTGGCTGGCTTATAAATGAACCTGTGCAAGATCTGAAATTTGTTTCGGTGATCAAATTCAAGTCTCAGCCAACAAAGTCAGACAGTTTTGAGATCTATGAGGTTGCTAAGGAGAGGAAAACCAAGAAGCTGATGAGAAAAACAAAAGAACTTCTGTCTAAAGTGTGAATGTCTTTTGCTCCTTATCTGTGTTTGTGTGCATGTGGGTGGGTTGAGAATTGGGGTTTAAGGAGTGAACAAGAATGTTAATCTCCAAATATGAACCTAATTTATTTGTACTAAAACAAAGAAAATGTGTGAATAGCAAAATCTTCTTCTGGATATAAAAATGCCATGAGCTGTTTACTTCAGTATCACACTTACATTTTTAATTTGAATTCTTTTAAAAGGTGGTTTACGAAATACTGAATAACTCACCAGGGAGGTTGTTGTGCTAGTGGTACTGTTGATTGCAGACTAAATAAGGGTAGCGGCATTTTACAACCTATTTTAAAAGAATGTAATTGTTAAAATATCACAGAAAACAGATCCATCATCCAATATATCATCCAATGCAGACCATGTTCATTTTATACTTAATTCACATAATAACAAAACAAATGGCTTTTTCTGGCCTGCAATTTCATTTGTCAACATTTCCTATTCATTATATTGAATAATCATGAGGTCAAAATATTGGTCAATTCTGCAGCTAAGTAACTATGCAATTTTAAAAACATATTTCTAAATAAGCAAATGAATGAAACTGATTATCCTAGTTAACATCGAAAAGAGAATGTTTTCATCAGTCAGGGAAGACTACAGGGCAGTATGATCATTTATAATCTTGTCAGAGTTTCTAGTTCTCTAACATAACACAGTTGGTAATATTTTTTATTGATTATATGCTAGAATGTACTGCTTTGGACACTTCATGTGCTCCTCCCCATCCGAAGACAACTGCTGTTCAAAAGCTCAGATGGAAATTGTTGCTCCTGTTGCTGTGGACTCTCAAACTTCGCTTCACGCAGATTCCAACAAAACTATCTGTACTGACTCTTAAGTGTACCTACTCTGCTGGACATAGACGGGCAGTCTGTTCAACAGTGATTAAATTTGTACACAAAGGCCTTCTATTGACAGAGATTCCCTTTCAGCAAGAGGAGGACAGGTTCCCCTTCTGAGTCGTGATCCCTCCTGAGGTTTTTTTTCTCCAGCTTCAGGGACATTTTCCGTGCCTCTGCCACCTTTGTCTCACTAGGGGCTCAGACCTTAATTCTGCAAAGCTGCATGATGACAACATTGGTTGTTAAAGCAATATATCAATAAAACGGAATTTAATTCAATTGAACAGTCCTCTATACTGGTTAATGCAGACCATAACCTTATCTGTTTGCATGTTTGTTATAAAAAGCAGGTACATTAAATATGGATCGCTCCCTCCAAACTTTGTGTGTCAGGTGTGCATTGGACAAATAAGTGGTGTTAGAGTTTAGAAATCTTGTGAGAGGTGCTTGGGCCCCAACATAGTTACTATTCTATGACTGGACAATCTATATTTAGCAACAAGGTTCATGGCTACCCTGTGAAAAACAGTGCAGGGCCTAGTTATAGTTACTATTAAAACCATAGTTAGATGACATCAAAGGTAGAAAAATAAGCAGGCTAAAATGAAATACAGCAACAATGACCTTTCCCTTTTCTGGTACTGTGTGTGAGCTGGAGAGTGTAAAATTGTACAGTTCCTCCCCGTGTTGCTATCAGGGAACAGACACCTGCTCATGCGATAGAAAGACCTTGACCAATTTGTTACATGCTGTTCCACCACAGAAACCTGGCTCTATTGTGCACGGTGCCAGCTTGTTTTCTGATATGCTTTTGTAGTACAGGCCTTTTGGGAACTCTTCAGAAGTTCTTTTGAAGTCCAGAGTATCTCATTTTTCTTCATGTTCCTTTACCCTTATCTGACCATCTGTACTGCAGCATGTTTTAATTGCTACAGTGATTGTATGATGAGAGATCAATTGATTGGCAGCTCTTTATTTATTTGTTTATTTTTTGCCTAGTCTTCTCCCCAGTGTAAGTTACTGCCAGTTTCCACCTTCTTTCTAGGATATGTAATGCTACGGTAGTGCATGGACTCAGATCTGGATCATGACAATGCTCTTAGCCAGTTTGGAGCTCATGACTGGCAAGTTTCAACCAACTTCTCCATTGTCTTCTGTCTCTGACTGTATGGATCCCTGATCTCCGACAGTTGAATCCGAAAATTTTCGTACTTAAACTTCAAAACAAATAAAGGTAGATGGGAGGTCAAATACATGTTTTAAAAATGTTAATGTACACTGATTTTACATATAGTTTAAATCTTTCCTTGAAATACATGACTGACCAATTCATCTGAATTTCTGATTAAATAATGTAATCATTTATACACTGATCAGCTTCAACATTAATTCACCATCATTAAATAACATTGTCACACTTGAACCTTTCAATGGGGTTGTATATATGAGGCAGCAACAGTCAGTTCTCAAAGTTGATGAAGCTGAAGCAGGAAAAAAGGTGTGAACATAATGATCTGAGATCTAAAATGTCAAGAGCCAAAAGCACAGGCTTTTTGTAATGTTCGCTGTATGCAGTCGTCAGAAACTATCAAAAGTGACTCAAGGTTGAACAGCCAGTCAATCAATGACAGGACCATGAGTGCCCAAGACTTACGAATACATGTACAGAGCGAAGGCCATCCAATCTGGTTCGGTCCCACAGAAGAGTTACTGTGGCACTAACTGCTGAAAAAGTTAATACTGGCTAAGATAGAAAAATATCAGAACACAACATTGCATTGCAGCTTGCTGTGTTTGAGGCTACTTAGTTGTTGACAGGTCAGAGAGCCCACGGTGACCCTGTTCACCACTGAAGGGGAACAGTAGAACTGGAGCAATAAGTAAAGCTGTCACATCATGGGATCATCGTGAAGTGAGGCACGTGTGCAGGTTTTTTAAGATGTTATTTAATAAAGACACAGACTCAATACAAACAAAACCATACCAAAAGGCATGAAGGCCTAACTAAAACATAGTTAACCAAGGACACATAAGTAGCAGAAACCATGAGGACAAAGGTGAGGGATATAATGAGGGTTGATCTGGCCTTGGAACTTAAATACTAAAACACACTGACATAAAACAATCATATCTCCCAATCACTTAAACTAAGCACAACACAGCTGGCATAGTGGCATAAGACACAAACATAAACTCATAATTTCAAAATAAAACTCCTCAACCAAAAACCCCAGCCATAACAAAAGCTGGTCTGATAATCATGTTCTTCAAATCACGTGGCCAGTTGGGTGCATATATCAGGGAAAATTCATATTTATTCATACACTCAAATAAATTTTCCCTCTTACACCAGTAAAGAATCAAATGATCAGAGAATCATCGAGAACAGATAAACCATTTATCCCTTAAATATATTGATTTAACACCCTAAACACATAAATGTGACATAAGAACATACTGTGTAATCAGGAAAATATATTTGAGTGTATGAGTAAATGTGATTTTCCCTGACAATATACATCACTCTCCTGGAGAAGAACTGGCCCTAGTAGGCAAGCTGGAAGTGTGTTCTTTTTAATAGGATAATACGCCCTCTGCAAAACGGTTCAGGAATGTTTTGGAATATGACAGAGAGCCCCCAAACTTCTCAGATCTCAGTCCAGTCGAGTATCTGTGGGATGTGCTGGAAAACCTAGTCTTATTCATGGAGGCCCTACCTCACAGGACTTGGAATGAGCTGCTGACATCTTGTTACCAGATAGCACAGCACAGCTTCTGAGGTCTCATGGATTCCATGCCTCGACAGGTTTTGTCGGCAAGAGTGGGACCTGCACAATTTTAGCCAGGTGGTTTTAATGTTGTGGCTGATTGGCATTAATTATGTAATGCACCCTGTAGGTTAAATTTTTTTCTTTTACCTGATGCCCTTGTTTGCATTTCAGATGTTGTGGCAAATAAGTAATGCTTGACACGTTTGAAAGGACTTATCTGTGCATTAGATTTCTTTCATGTCGGTTACAAGATGAATAAGGATGAAACATAAGGGCTCACCACTGCGCTCATATAAATGTTAATGCATGATCTTTTTTCCCCCAAAGTTCTTGACTGAGCACAATGTTTGCCATGTTATGTAAACTCTGCATATGAATATGTATCTCATCCAACCTTGAGGATCAGCAGCAGCGTCTCCTTTTCCTTCTATTTAATGTGGTCCCACAAGCATTGTGGCCTTGAATATCGGAGCATCAGATGCATAGTACTAGATAATCATCACGCTAGAATATTAAAGAATGGGTACAAGCGTTTTTTCGCTTTGTAAAGCACTGTGATGCACAAAATACTTTTTGCAACTTTAGTTGTGAACAGAAACTACCAAATGCAACAAATACACAACTGCAGCTTCAGCTCAATGTTATTCAAGATATTCGTGGTTTCAGAGCTCATATATTCCTAACACTTTAACCCTGTAAACACACGCATCATGTGATGAGACTTTCCTCACAGACCACAATGGACCATTTAGCAACATGGTGCAAATATGTTGCAAATATGTTGAACCTACCACATCACACAGTGTGAACAGCAGGTAATTCATTCTCTGCATTTAACCCATTCAGCAAGTGAAGCAGAGGGCAGTCAAAGGGAGCAGTGTGTGGGGACCGTAACTTGCTCGTGTACCTCAGGGGTGGAAGTAGCAATCCCTTACCACTAGTCCACCAGCTGCCCCACTATACTGTTAGACTCTACAGTAGTACAATATGGCAGTGTAACTATAAAGTGTGAAAGGGATGTAAACCTTCCAGAATTTATGATATGGCAGCATGTGTATGATATGACACAAGTGCCAAGTATGAGCATTGAGCAACAATACATGTAGATTATATCTTATCAAGTCAGATAATGGGACATAAGTGTATATGTTGGGGCAGTGAACAGTAAACAATGTAAAGGGCAGGTAAAAAAAAAGTGAAACAACCAAATGCAACGCATGCTTTATTGTGGCTTCTGTTGATATTATCGGTGTCACTGTGGTATCAGAGCTCATTTAAGCATTTCAGTTGGACAGTTTGGTGTTTCTAAAGTTTTGGCTCATCATTTTTCAGATACAAGACTGCTAACTAAGTTTTAGCATTTTTGACATTAGTACTCTTTTTCTGTTCTCTCAAAGAAGAAGTGTCATTTACAGATGTGCTAGTAAAGCAGGTCGGTATGAGGATGAATGTCATTGTGTCAAGATGAGTGTACATAACCAGGTAGGGGAGTGTCTTTCCTGTTGATGCTCTGGTAGATCTGCAATGCAACCAATTTCAGTTTCCACTGGACCAAAAGGCTTTTTGCCTTCAGTAAGTGAAATTCTCTTCAGAGGCGATCAGCCTGAGTAATTGATGTAGCCAGTCAAGATAATTTCACATGACCCTGAAAAACTCCATATTTGCTTTAAACGTACAGCCACAGCAGTAGAAAAAAAGTCACAGTCATTTTCCAGCTTTTTACATCTTGGACACATCAAGTCAGTGTCGAAGAACCAGGGCCAGCTAAGACTGACCGATGAACACCTTTTGTCCTCTCGTTGTCATCTAACATATTCGGGGAAAATTTGCATTCAAGCACAGCACTAAGGTGTTAAGGTCAAAAAGTGCCTGCCAAAGGAACTTTGCATAGCAAGAGGAGGCAGTATTCTCTATGTGTAATCAAACAGAAAGAACAAAGAGAAAAGAGAAAGGAACTGGAAGGTCTAGCGCAGCTCCGAGTCACAGGCTAAGGGGCTACTCTTGTGATGTTCAGAATACAGTCATGCTAGAAATTTTGAGAAGCTTGTCTATGCTTACTGGGCCTGAATAGGTAATAAACTAATTTTTTGGAGAGACTGTCCAAAACAGCTAAGGTCCTGTGGGCATCTTTTGCACCAGCTAATGTCAGTGTTCATTAATCCACTGAGAGACAAACACTGAACAAGAATAGTGTGTTCAGAATTATAGCAGGGAGGAAGCCAATACTCTCCGGGAAGAGCAATTCAACCTGTTTAATGTTTTCGAAGACCACCTGGACGAGCCAGATTACTGAAAGAATGTTAAGTGGACTAATGAGGCAAAAATACAACCATATGGCTTATGTGAGCGATGTTATATTTGGAAAAAACAAATGCAGCATGTAACAGAGGAACCTCATCACAACTGACAAACAATGGTGCTGTCAGTATCACAGCTTAATATCTTTTGATGGTTTTCTGAATTCGGGTAAGGAGAAACTCAGGGCATCCTTCTGAGTCAAAACAAGGTCAGTGAGACAAAGACCCTTTTAGTGAGACAATGAGCCAAAATGAACTAGTCAGCTTTCCAATCACTGGCAAAAAATAATATTGCAGTTTGGAAACCTTCAAGCGCTTAATAAAAAAAATGGCAAGACCAAAAACATGAAGTTAATTCATGAAAGCCCACTAACATTACTGAATTGAAGCAGTTGCCTTTAAAGTGCTCACATAGAATGTTCACATAGAAAAAATGTTTACATAGAAGAAATACTGAAGGAGTCACTGTAAAACATACAAAAGACTGGAAATTCTCTACCCACCTAGGGCACAATAATATATTTGAAATAAAATAAATTTTCAACTTGCATGTGTCAGAAAATAATTTTTAATCATAAGGCTGTGAGGTCTCCAGAGGTGCCCCTTTACAGATTATTTTTAACCTACTCAAAGGTATTAGTAAAATCTTAGCAGTGTAAAAAACCTCGTACATGCTTGCTGTTTGCTGTTCTTTTGTTCAGCACGCTGCTGCTCCTCCACTCTTTCTTTGGTGTAGCCATTCATGTCTTCACCTTGACCAGCCTTCATTATTTAAGACAATCCTTATTTCCAGTTACCTAATAACGACCTCCAGCTACTTAGAGATGAGGGTAATCTAATCTACAGGCCTTTCTTTAGATCTTAATAAGGTGTTATTGCAAAGCCACACCATTGTTCGGGGACTTAAAACACTAAAATTAAAAAGGAACACATTTGTTTCCATAAATACACGCATGTAAATTTAGAAATTTGTCAAAAGCTTGGTTCTTAGGAGTCTACACATCTTCAAAGATATATTTTACTTTGTCAGCACCAAGCTTGGACATCTGCCTCAATATTTAATATGCACAGACTGACCACTTAATTCAGAGCTCCTGCTCATGCCTCAAGCTAATTGATCAATAACTTCTATCTTTATGATTGCTTGGGCCTGATGGCGTTTCACAAAATGCAATATAATTCAGCTTGGCTGCCTGTAACTAACACCTAAGCTCTATACGAATAGGAATACTGCACTCTAAGTGTAAAAGAAAAGAAGAAATACAGCTATGAAAGGCCTAAACTTCAGGTTTGGACTCTAATTGCATAAATGACATACCATTTACAAAACATATCCAAAACAATCTTAGAAGTTGTTAACTTTGTCTTTAGAACAAGAACAGAATAATGAAAACTCAAATACTTTACTGATCAGCAATGTGAACTGCAAACAAACCCTCTCTACATGCATGTATGTAGTATGGAAAATCTAAAACACTGGTAGTAAAATATGGTTAATCTGATCTAAAACATTGGTAGTAAAACATCATTAAGCTTGTTTCAGTGGAATGGCATAGGCTACAACTGTTGTCCCACATACACCAAAAGTAAATGCTTTATACTTGCTTTTAGTTGCAAATAATTAGAAGCTATGTAGAATTTGGGAACTGGTTGAGTGCAATTCCTTCAGAAAGAAAGGGTGACATACTCTCTCGGCTAATCTGAATAACATGCAGCATCAAGTTGTGTCTGCCTAAGGCTTCACCTGTTCTCTCCACCTTACAACACGTCTTTCTTTCTTACTGTGATAGAATTCTGCTAAACTAGAGTACACTGGAGGATACTGACACAGAGATAATGCAAATCTTCTCATGTGTGTGACAACTTCATTAATGAAGCATCAAGAGAAGGTTCCCATTTGACAGAACAGCGTTGTAAGTGAATGCCTCATCTAATTTTTCACTCAAGGCTTCAACGTTGGCAGTCCCAGAAAATCAGAACAAAAAAGTGAATCTTTTGTGAAAGCCAAAGTTTTTCATTAATATGCAGAGACAGTGTGTGTAGACTGAAAGAACGAATGTGCCAATATTTAGTTTAACCTTTGAAGTGGGGTTTTCAGAGGCAAGTGCGACTGCTAAGAAAAGAAAAAAAATGAGCAACTCTACAATAAGACTACTCTTATAAAGGTTTTATAAATTATTTATAATTAGGATGCACACATTTTTAAGTCTTTAGTAAGCAGGTATAAAGAAATTGTAACAGTTGTCATATGTTGATGCAGATACACTATTTGGCAAGGTCCCACATCTTTCTAGTTGCTGATCCTGTCTTTCTCAGGCAGAATGTTAAGCTGTCAAATCCATCAGGTAATGTTACTACTATTAAAACCACCAGAACTTGCCAAAGAGTGAGCCTGCACCAGTATATGACACTGCTATTACTTGTTTATAATTGCTTGTTAATGATTTATAAACTGTTGACAACCTACTTAATAAAACTTATAAAAATTTATAAACCCTTCATGAGGGTAGTCTTAATGTAAAGCTGTACTGAAAAATGATGCACCACCATTGATGTCTCTAATGGTATCCATGTTCTAGATCCATGTTTGGCAGCCTTAGCAGGATGCTGCTGCATGAGACTATTGATTACAGATGTTTTAGACAGCTGAGTCCTGTTTGATCCTCACTTAACACCCTGGCTTGAGATGGTGCTATTCTTATGCAGCCTATATCCCTGTCCTTTGACATTGCCTACTCTCCGTTTAAAGTTTGTGAATGACGGTTTCAGATGCAATGGCATTTGTTGAGGTTCTTGAAGGTGACTTTACAAGTCACAGCCTGAGGAAGTTCTAAATTTAGTTCTGACAGAGTGTAAAGGTCTCTCTTTATCTATTGTTGTTCTTACGGCTGTTTGACAGCTTTAAGAGAAAATACAAAGACAATATATCTACTCCAGGGCTAAAGTTTAAGCCAGTTTAGAGTTTGAAAGGCTGGCATGTGTGCGGATGCTATAAAGCGAGAAATGCAACAGTGATCAAGGCTGTAGGTTGACAAGGGTATCTCGAAACGGAGTCATGATCAAAGACATAAAACGCAAGTGTCCAAAAAATGTTGACATGCCGATGAACATCATAGGCTTATACAGCGAGAGCGTGACACAGCAGGCTCTTGATATAGCGGTTCTGTTGAAGTGATATAGGCTGATTTAATTTAAGATGGATTTTATTTGAAGATGGCTGCGATCTCCCTTTTTTGTGATTTCTATGACAACCCCATTCTGAACCGACCAGTGACAATGCTCTCCCTGTAAATTTAATATCCTGTTGGTGAATCAGTTTGGGTCCTTCTGTTGCAGTCAATGCCATTGCTGACCTAGAAAAGTGCTCAGACTTCCATAACCGGTCCAGCTGTGAAAGAGGTGCACCCAGAAGGAACTCATGGTCAAGGGTGAGAAACCAAGTAGGACAGGCAGGTAATTTTATAAAGAAACAAACATTAAGGATGATGGGTTGAAGGATAAAGAAAGAGGAGGAGAGGATGTTCAGCCAAGCTTCAAAGTCATGAGGAAATGCACTCAGCAAAGGCCAAGCACAAAGAAAAAAAAAGACTCACCTCAAAGACATGGGGAGACCAAAGAGAAAAAGGAATCAAAGAGGAAAGGTAAGTTGCAATGAAACAGGGGAATCGACCCTAAAAGCACACAGGAATGCCTACCATCAGCTGACCAGCTGAAAGTTAGACTTTTTTCTATGAAAGATAAAGATGGTCGTTGACTCTGGTGCCTTTTATACTGGTGAGATTGCTGATTCAAATCCATAAAGCTGCTATACCATGCAGCCCTTTAATTATCTTCCGTTACCTAAGCTAAAAAATGCGTTCCTTCAGGGTAAGCACTTTTTAGGGGCAATGGTTTGGACTTTGCCCTCAACTATATCTAGTCCTTACTTTTACAGGCTTTTAACTTGTCCAATTACTCTGGATTCAGTTATGATGTATTATTTAAAGGAAGTGGTCTTACAGACATAGAATCCACTCCAATTTTTTCGGAGATGTCTTCCGAACATCTGGCTACACATTTAATTTGAATAACTGAGTGAAGTAGAGTTTTATTCAAATCTGGATAAGAGGAGAACTATATCATTGCTGAATTTACCACTTTGCGTACATTATGCTGTTGGTCGATGACATGTGTCTGCATTAAAGCAAACCTTCTGGGTTTTAAAATATGCATTTAAGCAAAGCACCTGCAGAGAATGATTGCTTACAAGTACATTTCGGACATATGCTTGTATTCTTTCACTAGATGTTCTTTAGTTTAACTTTATTAAGAGTATATGTGCTTTAAATGAAACTCTAACATTAACATAAAATCATGTAGCTGATTCCCTTAAAGATCTATTCTTATAGACAAATAAAAATGGGAAACTTGTGTTTAAGAGGTATATTCTGCCAATGCCAAACATTTTCCAGGTATTACCTACATAAGCATAAGTTTCAAACTCCAAAGTACTGAGCAATTATATTGTCTAAAATTTTACACTGTCAGAAAATGGTAATAAACTGTCATTGGTGTGGTGCCCTCAAAGATACACATTCAGTATCTTTACTTGAGGAACTTTCTTGTATGATATTCCACTGCAGTTATACTGTCAGAAATTAACCTCAGCGGTCTTGTATTAAGTCTATTTACTGTGCTTTTCAAAATGTAAACAAAAAGGCACATATATGCCAATTTTTTTCTAACATGGAAAGTTATTCAACTAGACCTTAAGGCCATGATAATATTAAACTGTACCATGAAAAAAAAATTGAATACCTATAAAAAATGTAATTTGTAAAAGGTTTCATTAAGTATTTCGATTTGTAATACTTTTTTATTTCAATTGTCCACATTTTAGAGCAAATGCTTCTTTTCATTCTATCACTTTTTTGCCAGATGCCCTGAAATAAAAATTGATTTTCTATTATATACACAAAAGAATATGTAGCACTTTCACAGATAAATCTCATCAAAACTCATCAAAGCTGGCTTTCACTGAACATAAAAAATATAAAAAATACTGCATCTACATCTTAACCTGAAGGACATTTCCCCAAGGACATCTCTTCTTTCACTCCAGAGATAGATTTGTGCAACAGTTGCTGTATTTTAATATGTCTTGGTACTGACCTTTATTTTACCCAGATTAATTACCACACACTTACTCAGTATATTCCAAATGTGTAGACAGTTACCACTATTTTACCTCAAATAAATACAAAGTGATTTGGAATTTTTAGCACACACCCACCTGGATTGTACCTCAAACCTAGGAAACTATAATTTTTGTTCCATTATATTCTTTGCATTTGTTTCTGTGTTTTCTAATTGTCAAAAGAACAAATTAAAGTAAAAGAGGGGAAAACAACAAAGGTACCCAATTCTTAGCAGGGTGGCAGTGTGTTCAGCAGTCAATCTCAAGGGGGAGGAGTGTTAATTGTTTCGAACAGAAACCAATTAGCTGTGTCATGAAAACATGACAATTCTACACAAAAAAAATAACGAACAGCAATTCTTACCACCTTGTTAAAGCATCAATTGAACTGTAATGACTTCTTAAAATACTATGATATATTTGACATTCCACGAAACCCGCAAGGAATCATCAGGTCTCCAAAAGCAGGATATTTTTTATTCGGGGCATTAATGATCTGTCTCAGTGCTAATCTGAACACACTGTGTTACTCTGGTCCAGTTCATAACCATATTACAGACTGAGTGAGCACTGCATGTAATGCATTCATTTCAAAAACATACTAAATTAAAAAAATTGAATTTACGTTCGGACTGACTGCTTGTGAATAGAATGTGTTACATTACCCCAAACCTTACAAAAGTGAAAAACAAAACACATATTTTATTCATATGACCAATTCACACGTTTAAAACATGCAAATTTAACCCATATTTTTTCAATGCTGACTTAACTTGCACAATATTTTCATACATGCATGATTTTTTTCCTTATAGTGCAATGTATCAACTGTGAAGGTTTACATCCTGTTTTTCTTTGATGAGTGTGAAGTCACAGTACCATTTCAAACTACTGGCAAAAGTGCCTCACAAATCATATTTGATGAAGAAAATGAACAGAAATCACTCTCATCAGCAAGAGAAAAACACTCGCACCTTTAATGAAAAATCTGGTGAATACCACCTCATTAAAAATTGAAATGTACTTTTAAACCCTTAACACTAGAAAGACCATAATTCAGTAACTCTGAGAATATGCAACACCTTACTCCCTTGTAGCTGCTGCTTGAGTCTTTGCATCTCATCTTTGTCCAGATGTAATGCACGGTTCACCACATAATTCTAGCTACCAAATCTTTCTAAAAGACTTGGTCTACTCCATTTTACTGCTGCTGTTTTTTTCTAATGTATGTTCTATCATATTTAAAACACAAATTCACATTCTTGGTGTGGTGGGGGGGTATGCGTTAGGTGCTGGACTTTTCCAAAATGCACAGATTGTCAGTCAGCCCCTACATATAAGTGATATTAATGGGGGGCCTGGTGACTCGCTAGGTGGGGCAATGCCTTCAAATGCACCCCCTTGATGCCGGCACTGTATCTAGAACCGTCATTTCAGTGTCATTTATTTCAGCTGCCAAGACACTCCTCATGTTACTTGAAATAAATCCAGAGTGATCTGGATTTTCTACTGCTGCTGTTTTATTCTAATGTGTACTCTATCATACTTAAAATACACATTTGCAATTTCTTTCAAAATATCTTGCAAGGTAGATCAGAGGAGGTGGGCATGCTGCTTTCAGTTTTTTTCAGTCACATCAACTTTTAGAATTATGAGTAATAATTGCAATACACTTGCATGTGGATTTTAAAAAACTGCAAGCCCCAATTAAGCAACTGTTTAAACAATTTCAGTGCGAAGTCAGACAGGCGCACACCATATGATATTGATATGACTAGTGTCAGTCAGCTACCACTGTTTCTTCAAAAACGCTAAGCATATGATTATTATATGCTAACTATCATGCAATATATAACCAGCTCCGCCACAAAAACTCTACATGCTAGTGAAAAACTAAACACAAATTTGAAATCAAAATGAAAAGCACTACAAAACCCACATAAACGTATCTCTGATGATTTTGACCTGAAGACGTGTAATTGTTGGTGTAAAGTAAATAATGCATTAGCACACTAAAATCTGAACACACATTAATACACATTAACACACATTAAATTTAAACAAATTAGTATTAAAACTGACAATTGTATAATATGTCTAGACCTGAAAATCTTAATCTCTCTAATGTGTGAGCCCCAATTTTCTGGCACGAAAACTGTTTTCTGAGTGATGTTTCAGAGTGAGCCATTATTATGGAGTGTCGGAACTCTCTGAAGCTCTTCCCACTTCTCAGGGGGTAAATAAGCCAACTTGCAGTACTGAGTTCATGCTGCTTCCCTCTGCTGTGAATTCCCAAATGTATTGATGATCAATGTTTTCACTCCACAAATCCCCCTGTGTCCATTTTGCATGAAAGATGATGGTGGAGGCTCTGCTTCTAAAGCCTTTATTTTGACACTACTTTCCATCCAGGATGTGTCATTTTTTTGGAGGGTTTGTCAACATTTGGCGCTGTGGGAATGCTTGCAGGAATTGAAATGATTCTTCTTCTGGAAAACTCCTGTTGGTTTGACTTAATTATGCTGACAGCCTGCATCTAATCACTTTAATAAATGATAGATACTGGCCTAACACATACTATTTATACTATTTTCACTTTTTATACTGAAAAAATACTTTTTACGTTTTAAATTTAAAATGGCTATAATTTTTTATACTGTTTCACACTTAAACTAAACTCTGGACTCCATAATGAAGTGTCACTCTTATAATTCTACAATCGCTCATTGTGTATTTTCTGTGATGCTAACTGTCTTGTGCAATAATTTGATTCCATTGCAACATATGCACATGTACAGTAATATGAAAATATATGGAGCCGGCATCACCAAATAGCGGACCGTGGTCCAGATCCGGACCAAGTGCTGGTTCTCTCCTTGTCTGGTAAATTCACGAGATTAAGTCATTTTCATGGATCGTTATTTTGGACGGTGTCTGTAGACAGGGGGCGCTGCTGTGTGTAATCTTATTTTGATCTCAACTAAGTTGGTCAAAATCACTTCACAAGAAAAATGCAACATAGATTTTCTGCTACATCACACTCGCCACACAAGCCACAGAAAATAATTTGCGCAGGGCATACCACCTTCGGTCTAAAAGCCCCTTATGTTGTGCACTCAGTTCAATTTCCTGCATTGGAAATAAAAAAATATATATTGTGGATGCCATATGAAAATGTGTACATAGGGGAATGCTATAAGGCACGAGATGGACTTCAGTTCAGACCTCCTTGTTTTGACCAAAGGTTTGGCAGCAGATGTTTTCACATCCCACTTACATTGCTGTTTCTCCGGTACATTGTCTATTTATGGTCTAGTTATTGTAGTATTCTGTCATCCTTTGAACTCTGTTCAGGGCTGTAATGGCCTCCTATGCTGTAATTATACCAATAGGGCAATAATCATCACATTTAAGGTCCACAGTTGCTGTTGTTGAGGAAAAATCCCAAGAGGTTATCTTGTGAGTCTATTTATTTTTTGTATGTTATCCACTGTTTGTTGTGACCTGCACATGGTGAATGTTGTATGTTGCTGTATGTTGCACCGTGTTCCATGCAGAAACATTTTCACTTTTCACTATGTACCTGTACACAACTGCTTATAACAATAAAATAAACCTGAACCTATAGCTGCACTGTGAAGACTGTGTGTATGTGCATACACATATTGACAAGTAGTGCAGAAATGCACATATTCTTCAACATGCACAGATTCTGGGTATTTATTTGGATAGTGTTTTCATTTTATAGAGGCTAATGCTTGAGCTTACATTCAACAAAATACCTTAAATTAATTCTAACTACCCTACAGCATCACTTTAATAAGTGATAGATAATGACCTAACTCATAGAAAAATAATCCTGAAACCTAAACCTAACTCTTGTACTAATCCTAAATGTAACCCCAATGATACTGGGTGTTTCTTTATGTATTTTGTAAATTAATCTAATGTTCCCTGAAAATCAATGTGAGGCTTTTGAAAAAAAAAAAAAAAGTCGTGATTACAGGGCAAAGCAGCAGTGCCAGCTGACCAGTATCACACACAACTAAGATTATATCGACAGCCCTGTGAATTACAGAGGAAGCCTTTAATTAGAGAGAAACTGCAACAAGGTATTGATCTCATACTGCACATACAATAACACTTCAGTGGAGGATGACACATCAATGTTTTATAAAGCACTGGATCAAACACAGCGCTCAAGCACGATTCCAATCCAGCTCAAGTCTTCAGCTGAAAAGCTATTTCCTGATTCTGATGGAAGAGTATCAGTAAAACAGGACTGAACTTCAAATACACTGAACTGCCTTTTCATTCCATACACTTGCAGTCCGTTTCCCACATGGTAATTAAAAAGCGTCTGTTTTTGGATACAATCTCATTTTTCACTACTCTTGCATGTTATGCCATAAACAAACAGCTACTTCAAGGTGCAGCCATTGCTGATGGAGGCATTTAATTGCAAATCTTTGGATGTGGTGCATCTTAATACATACTATCTAAATGTTCCAGCAGTGAAGGAGCTTTAGAATAAACATACACATTAACCAGTTACAAAGTGCATCAGCCATAACATTAAATCCACTGGACTATTTGTGTGTAGGTCCCCTCATGTCACAAAAACAGTTCTGGCTGATTGAAGCAGAAGATCTCTGAGGGTGTGCGGCGGTATCTGGCATTAAGACATCAGCAGCCGATCCTTAAGTCCAGAGAGTTGCCAGGTGGGCCTCTGTGGATCAGACTAGGCTGTGCAGGACATCCCACAGATGCTTAATTAGCCTGCGATCTGGGGAAATTTTAGGGCATGTCAACACCTTGAACCCTTGGTCATGTTCCACAAACCAACCTTTTCTGCAGTGTAGAAGGGTGATGTCTCCTGCTGAGAGAATCTACTGTCGTTAAGAAATACCACTGCTGTGAAGGAGGGTACTTGATCTGCGTTAATATTTAAATAGGTCAAAATAGCATCCACGAAATAGCCAGGACTAAAGGTTTCCCAGCAGACCATTGCCCAGAGCATCACACTGCCACCAGAGGCTTGCAATCTTCCAATAGTCCATCCAGATCTCTTCCTCAGGTAAGCAATGCACATACACCCACTCACTTGTATTCACCAAATCAGGCCACCTACTTCTCCTACTCTTTGATCCAGTTCTGATGCTCTTGTGTTCATTGTAGGTACTACCAATGTTGGACAGGAGTCAGCTCCATACACAGCAATCTGTAATGCACTGTTGTTTAAATCAATATCTTTATGTTCAAAATCTAATCATTATATGCAATTGTCATTATCTGCAATTTCACTATTTATGTCAATATTACTTCTGATTTCTTATGTGCCCAACATGCACCCTCTATTTGAGGCACTATTAATTATTTTAATTGTAAGTAACTTATTAATAGTATTTTCAAAAATTCTAGAATATTTAATCTAGTCTAAAATACTACTCATAACACATGCGATTTCTTCCTGGATCAATAACGTTTTCTGATTCTGATTCTGACTGTCTACCACAGAGAGCATTAACTTTTCTTCACAATTTGTGCTATAGAAGTATTTCTGTAGTATTGGAACTCTTTCACATCCTTGGACAACTTACACTGTTATGTACAGACCACTGCATTCTGGAAGCACACCAATAGGCCTGTTGTTTTAGAGCTGCCCTGACCCTGTCATCTAACCATCATAATTTAACTCTTGTCAAATGCCTAAGACTCTTGGACTTGCCAATCTTCCAACAAATCAGATGTTGCCTAATAAATCCCACCCCTTGATAGGTTCAACAGTAGCAAGATAATCAATTTTTACACTTCACCTATAAGGGGTTTTAATGTTGTGGCTGATTAGTGTATATAGATAATACAAATTATTGCTCTGCATTTCATGTATGAAAGCCCAGTGTGATAAAAAAGCAGTGTTTTCATGTGGAGTTTATAAGCAAGAGCTAAAGTTAAGTGCACTGTAGATGATTGTGCATGAGTGCATCATGGTGCTGTCACCGCTATTATAAAAGCTGTAAAATTCTGTGTTTGGACGAGGCAGAGCGTATACAAACCTGAGAGGATTTGCAAAATATTGGTCTGTTGTGGGCTGTACAACACTGCAATGGAGCAGGACCTGCCAAACACAGAAGTTCCATTTCCACTTCACTGCTCTATTCTGCCTCCACTGTCAGCACTGCTTAAAGGGCAATACACAGTGGCAGGAGTTACAGTTTCTAAAAGTGTAATTCGGCACAAGTTACAGAAAAAAGAAAAAATATACTTAGAATATGTACTTCAATAAGCTAAATTTAATTGTTTTTCCAATGTTGTTCACTTCGGTTTCAATAAAAACACAAAACACAATAAAAGGAAACAATTTTTACTTCATTTAATCTCAAGCAGTAATTTTCTGTAGTGTGAGAGGATATATAGTCTGCACTATAGTTATTAGCACTTTAGGGTATAGCCTTTGTGGTGCATTTACTCTAAACTCTTACCAAAACCACAGCTTACATACTGGCACTTCCACAGAAAATGCTGAACATTTTCCAAATAGAAATAGTTTAATGATTACAGAATCAAGCTTTTGGCATAGACTTCCCTGTCCACTGGCCCAAACCTCTGTGAAAACCTGCGGGTTGACCTGATGATGAGACTCTAAATGAAAGGATATGAGACCCTGGAGGGTCTGGAGAGATTCTGTTTTGAGAAGTGGCTTCAAATTACTCTGGGCTCCTCAGTCTCTTTGAGGGTCCTAGAAAACTCAGACTGCACAAAATAGTAAATACAGGATTACCAATAGTTTTGGCATGTAGTTTTTTTTTGGTATACTAAATGTACTTCACTTAAGGAATCATTTTGTCCTTTTTTTTCTGTGAGCTAATTAATGAGAAAGTAGTTTTTCATTTCTTTCATTATTTATTTATTTGTTTATTTATCCATGTATTTATTTATTTATTTATTTATCCATTTATTTATTTATACCAAGGATGTTACTAACAATACAAATGTGTGTATGACCATATCAAAGAAGTTTCAAATCAATTCTTTTGCAAAAACAAGTTTTGCATAATTCTCAATCTAACATCTGCCTTATATGGTGGTCGCTTGTATTTCATAAGTGTGGATTATGATAATAACATACTATTTGTGAACAGGTAAGCCCATGATTATATTCTAAGTATTGGAATCCATCACCGTACACACATTAAACTAATAAATGTAGTGTTTATGCAGTGTGTGTAAATCTAGAGGGAGTTTTTGGGGACAGTTTGTTTGTGCATTTCTGAAGGTTTCATTAACAAGGGATCATGAAAGTTGAAAAAGCACAGTTCAAATTGCTATGCATTTTGTCTTCAGGTACAGAAATGCTTTTCCATTAATCTAACAAATTCTGAATATGATGATGAATGATGCATCAAAGTAGAACCATCATAACAGAGAAAATTCAAACCTCCGTTAGCGGAGCAAAATCCTTTCATTGGATTCAATTAAAGTTTGAGATCAGAGGACATGAAGAATTATGACTTTCTTTATCCATTCCTCCTTTTTTCTTCTCACAGCCCCTTTTCATTAAAGTATTTCTGCTTCAGGTCCAGAAGATGGTTGGGGTTTGGGCTCCAAGTTTCTTCTTTTCACCCATCTTCCCTCCTTGCCTAAGGCTTCTGTTTTGTCCTCACTATGTTGCCCTGATTCCATATACAATGACCCCCCAGACACTGGGGAAATACAGGAGAAATACAAGAGAAGAAACATCTATCTATGGACCAGAAATATTTTTGTTCAGTTAAAAAAGATCAATGGCTCTTGCTATGCTTTTCTTTCTTTCATTCATTTGATATGGGTTTGTTTTTCTTTCTTTGATTCTTTCTTTGTTTCTTTCTTTCATTCTTTATTTCTTTCCTTTTTTTCTTTCTTTCTTTCTTTCCTTGATTATCTGATTGATTACTGAATTTGACTGATTAATTTCAACACATACACTGTATTTGACTGGGCTGTAAAGCTATAGTTCTTTAAATTGATTTCAGACTCATTTATGTCTGAAAATGAGTTTTGTAAATCATATTTCACTGCATAGCTTTCAAATGTCATGCCTATTTACATATCTATTTAGGACTATATATGTATTTACTTATTAACTGATTGCCTTATTAAGATTCTGAGATGGGGTGTTTAAGTCATATGTGCTTTACCAGAGCAAGTTTGCTGATTTTGTAGAGCCATTTTCTGATAACCAGCAACATGTCTTGACCTAAGTTGACCAGACTATAAACAAGGTTTCTTGACTGTATTTCAAAGATATACAAATTTAACTGGGAACACTCTCTCTAATAATATAATATTTCATCTTTACATGAAGGCATGTTTGAGAAACTAGACCCAGGTTGGAATGTGATGTATTGATATATTTAAAAAAAACATCATGGAATCAGACAAAACATACAAACCCTTGATTAAAAATGAGTCCACCAACTTTATTTTATAAAAACACTCGCGTGCGCAATTAAGCATTTGTATTGAACCTAGATTATTCATCATATGTCAGGGATTACAAAATCACAGCGGTGGGATTTCTCTTCTAATTAGTACCCGGTGATAATCAAAACACAGGAAAAAAATGAGGGCTGTAAATAAAAAAAGCCAGGCAGCTCTGGGACATGAGCGTTTAACATTGTCAAAATCAATGGCACTGCTTGCCTGACGCACATCAGCAAGCTTCTGATAGAAGCGCGCTAACAGACAATGAAATTCATGCCGCATTCTGCAGAAAACAGAGAGAAAAAAAGGATGACGGACATGCCACATTATTCGGTAAATGCTGACTGATTGCACTGAACATGCAGCACTTGCAGTTCACCAGTTGCTAACTTACTTCTGAGAGAGGGAGCCGGCTCTAAAGCAAACTTTGATACCAAGTAGAGGTTCCTTGACAATCTGTGGTAGCCTCAAGCACATTCAGTTAATGATGATGACTAGAGAACATGTCTGTGGCTGAAACCCATTTAAAAACTGCAGATGGTCATTGGCACTTACATGTATATTTGACTACGCCTCCTAGAAGTGACGTAGGATTTGCAAGTGTGAGCTTTCTATGTTTAGCCTGGCTCACTTCAGTTGGTTCCGTGTGTTGGCGCATGTCAACTTGTGATGAAAAGGCCTATAGGCTTACTTTGTACAAAACAAAACAAGCAAAGCCCTGTGCAACTGAAAGGCTGTTATTTATACAGTGCAAGTTTTTTTGCTGACGTAGAAGGCAATCTTAGGCTCTTAGCAAACATGAAGTTGAAGGAAGGATTTCAAAGGAACAAAATAAATGCAATGTTGCCCTCTGTAAACAAACTGCTTCAAGAGTACATGTTAATCATGTTTAAAACTCTTTGTCAGAAGAATGTTGTTTTAGGGTTATAAGAAAATCCTGCTTTCAGATGCATGTAGATCATCCAATCAAAAAAAGGTGAATGATGTATGAATATAAAACAGATTATATGGATTATCTCACCCATATCTCAAGTTACATCAAACCCATGTTACAGACCTCCTTCTTCCATCCAACTGGCTAAGCTACAGTGTTGCAGAAATAAACAGACCAATAAACAAACCAACATTTTTAAAGAATGTCAGAAGGGAGGGACTGGATAGAGTTTAGAATAAGATTGATGTATGTGTGTGAAAGGGAGATAAAACAAGACAGTGATAACTTACCTGAGAGATGAAATACTCCCATTCAGCCCATTATAAGAGCTGTGTGCAAACATCTGGAAATATGCAAGGCTTTTGGTCTGCTAGTCCAATTAACATTCTCTGGTGAACTGCTTTGGCACTTTAGGAAGATTTTTTTTTTCAGCCCTGACTAGCAACACTCCTCTGAATGTCAGGCTGAAAGTGGGCATATATAAACAAGCTTTCAGGATTCAGGGACTCGGAACATATGAACATTTTCTGCCTGGGCAAAGTTGCTGGATCCTGTGTAGTTAGTTGAGGGTTATGTCTGACATGGAGATTAAAATATGCACAAAGAGTCAGAAAAAAAAGAATATTTGAACATTTAGAAATAAACATAAACATGCAAGCACATTTCATGTATACGCATGTTCATACGCGTGTTTTGCATGCTTATATACGTGTAAATAACATTTTATTTATTTACCTATTTATTTCTACAGGAAATTAATTTAGGGGTGTGTTTGTTCACTCTCTTTTAGATTCCATTTCCTCGGTGACTAATTTGCTGTTATTCCTTATCTCACTTGACTACATCTGGAGTGTTTAGAGAACAGCTGAAGTGTGACAGATGACATCTGTATTTGCAGAGGAAGCAGTTTCTTGGCAGTGGCTGGCACCTGCAAATGTCTCTCAGTGAAACAGCCTCTCAAAGTCAATCAGCCTTCAGCAGAGGCGCGTGGCTTGGGCTGGGAGCAGACGACCCTTGAGTGACTCTGGCGACAAGACTCTCCCTTCCCCTTCTCCAAGATTATGTGTTAATTAGCACATGCTCACTAAAACAAAGCCTCGTCCTCACATGCTCTTGCTCCCTCATTGCATCAGTGACGGGCTCAGTTTGGTTTTGTTTCGTTTCTCCTTCATATGTGCTTGCTAATTTATTCATTTATGTGTATGTTTTTTAAGAATCCCTCTTTATACCCCAGAACATGCTTTTCAAACTCACAAAGAGCTTTTCTTCTCCTGACACCAGGGACACGAGGGGCTGGTTTGAACTGGGGACAGAAGTGTATTCTGTCTGTCAGTGTATTCAAGGCTACAGTTTTGATTTGTCAGTTAGAGTTTCAATTTATCGATGATGTGGGCAGTTGGGAGGTCGGGGGGTGGGGGGTATTTTGGAGCTTCGATTATTTTGGATATCCAGGGCTAGTCATAAAACATCAGTGCTATAGCCCCCGATGCCCAGACCTAATTAACTCCCTGGTTGGTGAAGAAAAAATTCTAACGATTTTCACAATATTTTTAGCATTTTTACTATCTAACTGCATGTGATTTGTTAAACATAGCATGCTCTCATGTCAGCTCTCTAGTTATAGAGTAACTCCATGCCAGTGAGCTTATCTGCAGCTAATCAAGGTACTGAGATGTGGTAACTGAGTGTGTCATCCACAAAACTGTTGAGATTCAACACTTGAATGAATATATGACGGGAGATATGATTCTACTCAAAATGCAAAAAGTTGATTAGATTTCTTCAATTAAATTACAATTATATTATATTTTTTATAAATAATATAACATTTGTCTGTTTGAAAGACAAAGTTCAGCATACATTTTTGCCAAATCTTGAAATGTACTGATCCCCAAAGCCTCCAGCATTGAAGCAGACTGTGCTGAAAATGAAGCTTTAACAACAGTGCCTGGGTAATACAGATAAAAAAAAATGTAAATAAAACATAAATTGAAATTTAACTCCACCCTAACATTCAGAAACAATTTAAAGATTTTTTCCTGTTTCTAATGATATTTGTATTCCTATAAATGTTAAATAACATCAGATGTCTCTGCTTAAATGCCTCTACAATATACTTCACAAAGTCTATTTTTTTGCTATTTTGTCCTTGGTCAAGTTTGCTTTTACTTAAAACATCTTCATGTTTCAGCTTCATGGCTATTCATTTTATAATGACCAATTTTGTTTGGAGAGTACATCTTTTCTCAAAACCCATTTGTAGACAAAAAACACTTTTCTTTAGTTCACAAAAGTCCACACTTCTCTTGACATCAGTGATTCCTTGCCACAACAGATTGTCCTCCTTGTTCACTCTTTCGCTTTGGTATGAGTTTTTGTTAGAAGGTCAGCAGTAACAGAAGCATGTATTCATATTTCTGGGAACAGATTAAGTTTTTGAAGAATCCAAGCTCTTCTTATTAACACCCTCTTAAGGTATGTCTGAAAGGCTCAACTTAGGGCCTTCATGATTCAGCGCCACGGTCACTCGCTCTGCGAACAACATTTTCATCCACGCAGGAACACTGCGTGTGCGCTAGAAACCTCGGATCTCAACAAACATCACCTTATAATTGAAGATGGCATAGACTATGGGTAATGGGAATGAGATGTGGATAAGAGAGTGCTTTAGAGCATGGTGTATATGTGCATGTGAGTGTGTGTGTGTTGTGAGTGTGTGTGCTTGTGTGTAAGTGTGTGTGTGCTTTTTACACAGCTTGTTTTGTGTCATTGGGTATTAACTTTGCCATTCTGTTCAGAGAGCAGAAAGCCTGGGGGATCAGAAAAAGGAATTTTCTAGGTTTAGTGTGTGTGTGTGTGTGTATGTGTGTGTGGGTGGGTGTGTGTGTGTGTATTGCTTGCATTCAGGCTGGCCTTCTGCTGGGTGGATGTGCCACACAAAAGCGTTCTCTGAGGGAAGAACGGAAATACAGCTTTTCAGAGAAAACAGGAAATTGAACCACTGCTCAATCTGCTCTCCTAAACATCAACCTTACATACCATTAGGAATGCAAGGCTATTTCATACATTCCCATAACACATTGTGTTCTGACCTCCAGCTCTGTAAAAAGGTTACTTTTCATTTGCAAATGTGAAATACTATCCATTCAACTTATCCCTTAATTTATAGGGTGACCTTTGTGACCCAACCTTACTTTAAGCTCTTATAATTATGAGGTCAGGGTGTTCATTTGGTTTGGGGCTATTCTCTCCTTTTCTCTCATGCCCTAGTTCTCAGAACCACAAGAATAATTTGACAATGAATGTTGTTAGGCAATAGTGCTATTCTGATGGGTAAGTTTTCCATTACCAGGGGGGTAACGTACCAAGGTGTCTCCAGTATTTATGATCAGTTTGTATAGGAAAAAGAACCTTGGTAGAAATCACAAACTGAGTGGGTACTCAGTATACTCCATTTCACTTCAAAAAGTGTAGAACCAATGTCAAAACATTACATTTGGTTGTGAACAAAATACTAGTTGAGTATGCATTTGCGACAATCAACAAATGTTTCCAAATGACAATTTGTGTATTGCTGGATTAATAAAAGTTATCAGAAAGCATTACAATATTATACTACTTCAATATATTACTGATCATGTAGGCTTTTATCACTTAGGTGATCACATGAAAATTTCACTTTGTGAGTTCCCCTAGCCTGCCTATGGTCCTGCAGTGGCTAAAAAACTGCGATAGGTGTAAAAAGTGCTTTGGTAATCCTGCTCCGCCTTTCAGAGAATGACAGCTCAGATTGCCCGATCTGGAACTTGGCCCCGTTTGATGTTATGAGGGGAAAGGTTAACTTTTAACTCTTAGAATGTGGCCGTAATAGAATGTGCAGCTAACAGATAACTGTCCAGTTAGCAGGCTAATGTCACAAATGTAAAGGTAGACAACATCGAGTATGAGTATGAATACACACTTTAACTCGAGTGTTGGACTTCTTTGTTTTTTCGACAATCTTTCTGCTGTTATTCTACGAGCCACACACTGTAAACCAGGGGTCTTCAATTTAAAGTCACAAGGTCCAGTTATTACATTTCGTCCCAGTAGAAGGTCGGAACTGAAGTCCATCTTGTGTCTTATAGCCTTCCCCTATGTCTACATTTTCATATAGTTTACTCAAAATGTATTGTTCATTTCCAGTGCAGAAAATGAACTGAATGCACAACTAACTCTTTTACCACAAATAAAAGGAGACCAAGGCAAATAAATTTAAGTTACACAACACGTTCCATTATCGATCAAAATGTGTTGTAAACTGTTTGTTTTTTTCCTCGGGTCGGGTTGGGCGGGGGGTTTGGATCTCCTGACAGGTCGGTTTGGGAGGAGTTAAAGAAAAGTCTACACGCGGAACACTACTGCAGATGATAAAGTAAGAGCCATTTGGGACCCGAAACAACCGGCTCTACTTTGGGAGCTGTGCCAGAAGAAACGACTCTCTGAAATAAGCCGAACTTTCCATCACTAGTAAACGAACGAGGGAAGCTGTTGTATTAACTGGAGTAGCTGTGCCCGATGTCAATAGCCACGACTGTCCCAAAAAAATTTTTCCATGAAAATGACTCAATCTAGTGAATTTACCAGACTGGTCACGCGTCCGGACAGAACATTCACTCGGTCCGCCATTTGGTGATGCCTGCTGTAACCATTAGCACATGGTACCACAAAGTAACCCTTTCCCCCACCCTCATCCCAGCCCTTCCCACACCCGCCACCCTGCCCCTCCCCCGTGCTAAAACTTGTCCCTACCCCACCCTCCACCTTGCCCCGCCTTTCTCCTCCTCAGGCCGCCTCTCTCCTCCTCCTTATCATTTAAATCTACAGGTGCAGAGACTGTGCATCCCGGGGAAATCTGTTTGTGGGACTGGTTCCAAATGGCTGTAATTCTGCACCAAAGATGAATTTCATAAAGAGACTTCAGATACAGTATTAACGGACCACTAAGACCTACTTCAAAGCATACAAGATCGGCAGGTCATGGAAACTTTAAGGAAATAATGAGTTTATTAGTGCAATTAGTTCATGTTACAGGTAAGTCAATGTAATGAGAGTATGGATGAAAATGGGAGGCATGGAAAATATTACTTGAGCTACATGATAGAGAGAGGGAAATAGGGAGCGGGAGAGAGAGTTGAAAGCAAGAGAATCCACACATAAGGCCACCCAACAGTAGCTGACCAATCAAACTGGCCACATGCTAAGAAGCACCCCAGCAAGAAACACAGCAGTGCAGTGCCAGCAGGTATCAGAGCCATAGAAGATGCTGGTAGAACACCTTTGATATGCAGACATTGCCAGCAACACTGTCAGTTTGGGGGAAGAGCAAGTGAGAACATTACAGAACACCTTGCTGTTTTTTTTTTTTTTTGGCTAAACATTACACTGGAACTGAAACAAAATGATTATCTCTGACTTTGACCAGCTAGCAAGGTCATTCATGAGCATCCTCCCAGATGGAAGCCACACGGGTGCAGCAATAGACTTACGCCATGTTCTGACACCAAAATGAATGAATTTGGTGTTGAATCGCTTCAAGGCAAAGAAGCCATGATGTAATTACTGTGAAACAAGAGAAGGTGCATATAGGAGTGATAGATGGGCAGGGTGGAGATATTTAAAGGTAACTTAATGACTCCCACTAAATAAAACACATCTAGGTCACCGGGAGAAGAATACCGAAGAGGTGATTAAGCCACAGATAAGTGTCCCATTAGGAAAACCAAAGAACATAAATTCATGGGAGAAGGTTGTCCCCTGCTGAAATACTACAGGTGAAGACATCTGGTTTTCAGCACACAGTTCATTCATAAATAGAAGGCCAAATAAACAAAAAAAAATGCATTAAAAAAAATCCTCTAGAAAGAGGTCATCTCACTTATAACTACAGCAGTTTATATTTCATGTTGCCAAAAAAGCATCACTAATACACAAGAGCAGGGCATGAAATCCACCTGACATTCAGAATGTGATATAGGTGCTTCCAAAATGACCATGTCCATTATTCAAGAAGACTCTGGATGTACTAAGTTTCATTACTGAATCAGTGGGAGATCTTTCTGGAACCCAATTGGAGATAAATTAGTCGACGTTCTTGTACATTCCTAACAAAACAAACTCCCCTGTGAAAGGCTGGAAAATGGATTTGGAGAACTAGGGAAGGAGAATAGAGGTGTTCTTTCTGTAACAGAGATGGCGCTCCCCTTGTGGTAATGAACACTTGCCCTTTCATATATTCCACTCGCCACCTTAGAAAAGCAACATGGCAAAAAAATGTTAAAGATGTAAAAAAAAAAGTCTCTTAGCTTGCGTCTGGCTAGTTTCTATAAAGGTCAAATGAAGAAGTTTCAGACATGAGCAGCTGAAAACATTCTGTTTTGGCAACAAGCCATGTTAACAGATGAGACGTAATTCTAAAACAATGAGTTGAATATCAGACAGAGAGAGAGAGAGAGAGAGAGAGAGAGAGAGAGAGAGAGAGAGAGAGAGAAAGAAAGAGTGTTTGTGTCACAGAGTTGAAAAGAGAGAGAGAGTGATATAAAAAGAAAGAGTATTAATTCGAGTGTGAGTAAGAGACTGTGAGGGAGAGAGAGCGAAAGAGAGAGTGAGAGGGAGAAAGAGTGTGAATTAGAATGTGAGAGAGAGACTGTGAGGGAGGGGGAAAGAGGGAGACAGTGTGTGTGTATGTATGTGTATGTGTGAGAATAAGAGAGAAAGAAAGAATGAGACGTAGTTGCATCACAAGGTGGAACACAGAGAGAGTTAAAAAGAAAGGGAAAGAGGGAAAGAATGTGTGTGAGAGGGGAGAGAATGTGTGTGCAGAAGTGGAGTTGTAGGTGTGAGGTAGTTTTCTCGTGTTCATCACTATAATGACTGTATAATTGGGAGACTTTTGATGGTGGCTGCTAGGAGAGTCATGGTCCCAGGCAGTAATTACACTGAGCAGCCAGGAAAGGTCATGTGAGACAGAAAGTGGATGAAGGTAATGGAGTTCTGCCACCATGGGCTTCACTTCGGCGGCCATCGCACATTTAAACAAATTACAGTGGACAGACTGAAGCAGGTGAGACGTCTTTAACTGAATGCCTACTGTACGGGAGGGTGGGCTTTGACATTGCTTTTCATTTAGCCTCATATTCAGCTCCAAAATCTCTGAAGACTTTAATGTGTTTAATGCACACACGATTGTGGCCAAGCTTACTTATGTATAAGGAACAGATGGTTTTGCACCAAAGGCTTCAAATCCATCAGTGGTACAAACAGGCCACTGTGAAAAAAGACAAAGAGTTTAGTCCATGAGATACTTTTTGAGGAAATAAGTCAGGTAGACACATACACACTCACACACACACACACACACACATACACACACACAATAGGCCCTTTTGAGGTGAAAGACTATAATAAAGGAAACGTAATCTACAGTCTTAGTAAGGTTCAGTCTTTCTGTCTCTGCTTTATGCTTTCTGTCAGGTAGACAAAGTTGTCAGTCAAGTTGGTAAAGCTATTTTCCGTTGTCAATAGGACAGAGGGGGGGAGTGGTGAGGGGTCTCAATAGAGGAGGAGAGATTAAAGTGTGACTGAGCTGAGAGGAGCTCAATTCTACTGCTGATATATCGACACACTGCAGAGCCTCATCCAAATCCGTCTATATTTCTCTCTCTCACACACACACAAACCCGCTCTTTCCCTCCCTCTATTCCTGACTCTCACTTACTCACTCTCACTTCCCTCTCTTTTTCCATCTCTTTCCCCAATTTCTTGCCTCTCTCTATCTCTCTCTCTTTCTCTCTCTCTCTCTCTCTCTTACCCCCTCTCACTCTTACCCTCTCTCTTTCTCGCTCTCTCCTTTCTCTTACATTTTCCCCTCTCCATTTCCCTCTGTCTCTCACTCTCTCTCTCACTCATACCTGCCTTTCTCTGTGGCATTCTGTTCTGAATGCTGAATAGACGACTATTTCTTTTAACCAACAGGCATTTTTATTATAATAGATTATATTTTAATAGCAGCATGAATGTCACCAAAAAAATATGTGCTCGGTTCAGGCACCATTTCTATTAAATAAACATGAATCAAGGAAAATTCATGACAACTGTACCCTTAGAAGTAGGCAGCACTGGGAATCATAATAGTGTTTTGTAATTTTATACTGTAAAAAATAAAAAGTTTATAAAATTTAATATTTTAAGGCAATCTGCTGCCAAGCATTTTTAGGTTCTCAACTTCTCATCCATGTAGTTGTACTGACTTCCTAAGTTACAGTGTGAGTTCACACAGGGCACCGTTTTCAGTTTCTTAATTTTAATCAATATAATTTTGAAAGGGCAATCAGAATCCGACTCTGTTAATGTAGCTTTGCTGAGAATGAAAAGATAAGTTGGGTGAACTATAACCCATAGAAGTAAAGTAACTGCATGATGACTGAAGTTGAGAAAACTTAGAAATGTAAGGCAACCAGCTGCAGAGCCTTTTTTAATTTGCTCAAATCCCTCTAAACTTACTTTTTATGTTTAATTAAAAACACAAAAAATTTAAGGCAATTAATTACATCGTCATCTTAACAATCACAACAGAGACAATGAATTCTGTAACTGCTGAATACAATTTTTTTTTAAATCTCATTCTCCTTTTTGAACATTCTGTATGCACTTTTTAAGGTAATACATAAAGTAAATATAACTTAAATAAAATATTTAGCAGCAATACATTCCACCTTAAAAGATAATTACTGACAAGCACACACTTCAGCATAGCCCCACAAGATTGATGTGTGTCCTAATTATTAGGCTGACATTATAAACATGCCTGACTGCATATGAGAACTTTTAAGTCAAAAAGATTACATATTTGAACATGTAAAAAAAGAATCCCTCTCACATTGGGTGTGTACTAACATGTGTTTGCATTTAAAAGATTTTAAGTCAATCTCTGGGCATCCTACAGTCACAAATTTGATACGCTGTTTGATTACTCAAACTTGGCCAACTGCCATATGAATAGAACTTTGAATAGATAATATTTTTTGAACACTGTAATCTAAAAGAAACCACTGTCCATCTGTCCACTGTCTACACACATAAACTGTATGTCAACATTAGTATGTGTATGTCAACTGTATTCTATGGCTCACTAAGCTAATCTCAAATCCAGAATTTCCTAGTATGCTGTATGTCTCTCTCGACATTCCATCCTGACACACACAACACACAATATCACCAATGATCATATTCCTCCACCTCAGCACCTCAGTAATTTGTTTCTGAAAGACTGAACCCTTGCAGAAAGATTGGTATCAAGGTGCATGGAAACCTTCTGAATGGCTTCGAACATGTACTTCAATTCCATTGGACACTTCATGTTAAATGCATAAATTAGTCCAAAACGCAGGGCCATTGCAGTGGGAAGGTCAGAGAGGACATCAAGTATGATCTGCTCCTCAATGATCAAAGTGAAACACCTTACATTTGCGTGCGTCTCCGTGTAGGCAACATCGTCCTCAATGATGGTTAAAATCCCAATCTGGACTCCAAATGTAGTGCCGCCATTCACATACACAGTATCCTGCAGTGTAATAACACATCAAACAAATACCACATAGGACAAAAGAAACTTGACAAGCTTCAACATTCAACATGTTCAGGGACGTCCTTCCACCACAAGGCGGTTTGATTATTTGTCACTATGTACACAGCACAGCACAACATGCACCACAACGAAATGTGCTCTGCATTTGACCAATCTGTGAAGAAGAACTGTATCAATAACCAAATGGGGTTGGCTTACTGAAACCACAATGATCCTCAAACTTCATAACAATTCTGGGTTGCATACCAGGCAAGATCTGAAGAAGGAATCTGTGTTCTCCCTGAAAAACAATGGTTGGCCTTCTGCTGTTTTTCTATGCAACATCACACTGGTTGTCTGAAACATGTAGCAAAGCAGTGAACAAATATCTTCACCAGGAATGGAACCATCAGATTAGGTCTTACACATTCATGATTTTTTTATTTGTAAGAGAGTTTTTTTCCTCAGGAGGGCAAAGTCAAGTGTATAACACTAATGATTAGCAAGAGATAGAGCAAAGTAGTGTTTAGAAACAGATTCACAATTTTAGATATTTACTTTTTTCCAGAAGAGTCTTCAGGGGTTAGCATTGTTACCTCACAGCAAGAAGGTCCTGGGTTCGAATCCCAGGTTGGGTGCAGTGTCTTTCTGTGGGGAGTTTGCATGTTCTCCTTGTTATCGTGTGGTTTCCTCCGGGAGCTCCAGTTTCCTCCCACCACCGAAAATATTAGCAAATGGGGGATAGGTTGATTGAGCACACCAAATTGCCCCTAGGTGTGACTGTGTGTGAGTGGCCCTGCAACGTGCTGGCGACTGTCCAGGGTGTACCCTGCCTTTGCCTGTAGCAGCTGGGATAGGCTCCCGCCCCCCTACCTACCCTGAGTGCAGGATAAAGAGGTAGAAGATGGATGGATAGAGTCTTCTAGTCTTCTCCAAATGATCTGTATTGTCATCTGTTCCATTTAGTGATATTTGGTACATACTGATCCAGTGAAGAGAAGAATATCCTCTTGAGAAGAACTCCAGTGATACTATAAGACTCTGTGTCAACCTATTGCAGAGCACATACAGAGTTCAGGCATATTCAAATCATACATAGATAAAATGCTTTAAAATGAACTTAAGTCAAGCATTCTCAAATCTATGCACTTACTTGCTCTGCCATAAATAATGCCGTCCACTGGATCATTATATCAGTCACTTCTTCCACAATCTCTTTCCTTCGTGAGGCAAACGTCAGTTCCATTTTAGAATTAATGAGGGCAAGGTTGTTATGCCTCTTTTTCATTTCTTCCTGCAAAGAAGCTTTTTCATTTTGTAGAGTCACATCAGTCTACCCAGCTGGAATGTCAGTTAGGGAGTTCACTTCGCACATTCTTGCCTTCTTCAAATGATTCCTGCAGTGTTCCCCAGTTCTTTTATGATTAACATGAACTTCACTGCAACCTGTTGATCCTGGTTTGTGGCAGTAAATTCCAACATTATTGTAAATGCTTGTGGTCCAGCTGCCATAACCCGAACCCATACTTGGGTCCTTTAGACAGGGATGCTTACTGATCAATGCAGCAGCCACCAACTCTAACTGTTTCTTTGTTGGATATGCTTTATAAGAAAAAAATAGACTAAGCAATGGAATTTTATAGACTTGACAATGCAACAGAATTTAATGTCTGTTTTCACACCCCTGGTAACATCAAGCAGTGTCCCATGTTCTCTGAACATCTCATTCCCTTTATCAAGTCTCATTTCCACATCATATGAAGATGTAGGTATAGGGAAAGGAGAAGGCTCAGAATTTTCACATTGTCTAGGAGGAACACAAACAAAACTGGGGTTTGAGCTGTGTGATGAAGAGGACGCCATACTGACAGTGTACAGGGACTCCTCAGATACTTTGGAGAGTATTTTCAATTCTGCTCTATCTGACAGAAGTTCGGATATGTCAGTCAGATTACATAATTCATTACCAAATTCTGGATCCTCAAACTGAATGACAAAGTCCTGCACAAGTTACTGAGCCATCTTCATAAAATTTCCATTACTGTTAAATATTGGTATTGAAACCATAATCCCTTATCAGAAATACATCCATGCCACTCAAACTTGTATTACACTTCAGACAGCTAACATCAGAATATTTATGTCGGAAAATGTTGAGAAATATGATTGCTAAAGTTAGTTACCTGCATTAACCTCAGTGCTAACATTACCATGTCACATCTCCCACCAAAAATTCCATGGCCACTTTAAACAAAAACAAAATATAATATCAGATATTATATTTATTCTGTATATATCAAGTCGTTAGCCTGTCATATACTGTCATAAAACTACAAAAATAAATTACTAAAGGTGTAATTATAACATTTGTTTAGTATTGATGCTAACTAGTTGGAAAAACTGGAAGAATAACGTACAGCCGATGTTACTAATCTTAAATAGTATGAAACATGGCACGTGGAATGTAGAAGTCAGTCTTACCTTATGCTTTTCCAACAGCAAAAAGCTTATCCTGGCCAAAACTCACAGGTATCCAAACAGTTTGTTGTTCCAAGATGGAGGGGAAGTGTGCACATGTTCACCACATCAAATAAAAGTGAAGAACATGATTTAACTTTATTGGTCATTTCGCTTGAACATTATAGGAAGAAAAATAACTAAAAATAACTGAACATTTATTAGGTTAATTGCTTTTTCAACTTGGGATTTTGAAATGTAGATTTTTTTACAATGTAATTATAATTGCTAGAAACAAAAAAACAATCTAAAATTCCGCAATTTTTTTATATTTTGATTAAGTTCTTCTGCCTGTTTACAAACAAACAGTCTTTCTCTACAGAAAGTTAATCCAATAAAAACATTGTTTGTACAAAGAGTTTAGCAAAACAAGGACAGCCCCGGACTTCTAAGGGTAAATGTTTCCAATGCTTTAGACATAAGATTAACTCTTAATCAAGGGCAAAATGCCCACCTGTGACATCTTAATTGTGTCCAATCAATTCCATTGGCAGACCACCAGGATTACAAGCTTTTATGTCAGGGAAAAATGCAAGTCTAGCACACTGAACTAAAGACGTTGTGTAATCTATTTGGTTGCCAATAGGTGAACTGAAGTATCAGCCCCCACCATGTTCCTAATCTTTACTTTAATGAGCATGTCAGCAGTTTTCACAGGCTTGCCTGCCCTGAATTCTCTGAAAGATCAAGACTAACTATCCAGAAATTGTTTAATGATTAGTGCAGATACCACATAATTATGCTATAATTTTAAAGGTTAATCACAGTGTCAAAAACATTTGTTTCTCAAATATAAAATACAAAATGTGGTATGCCAGTGTAGTATGTGTATATATATATATATATATATAACATGCAATTTCAGACTTTTTTCTTAACAGGTGTTAAAAGGGATCAACTACAAATTTCTGTTATATTACATTACAATCAAATCATTTGGCAGATGCTTTTATCCAAAGCGACTAACAATTTGAGGACACATTCAAGTTTCAGGACAGTGTGTGAAACAGAGGAGAACATTAATGCTAAATCTTTATGTAAGTAAAATGCAAGAATGGAGATAGAGTGTTTCTACAGTAGATTAGGTGAGGAGATGCTATTACAGACAACAGCATACACTGAACCAGAGTTTGTGTATCTAGCATGGCATATTTCTTATTGAGTTTTTTTCTGCAGAGTTTGGATTTATTTACACTTTACATTATATATTGGTTTTGGCTTTTTGTCTCTGTTAGTCTGTGCAACATAAGCAACAACCATGTCCAATAAAAAGTATTTTTAATACACTATACCTCAGTGTTTTTACTATGATTGCATTTTAGTTTACATTAAAGAAACATTCTAAACAAAAAATAAAAATAAAAATAAGATTATATTTCTATAAAAATGAGCTTGATTGTTCAATGTGTCAAGAGCAAATGAGGCTTGCGAGCAATTAGACAAAGTGTGTCAGGTGCTGTATAATTACCGAGCAGTGTTTGTGATCTATTAATTATATGCCAGATATGACATTTGTTTTTTGCCATTTCTAATGTGTGAAATTCATTTTCTTATCTACGTGCTACAGATGAGGAATGGAGATATGAACCTGTGTCCTCAGTCAGAGCCAATATAAAACTAATTCAGGTTTCACTGCCCAGTGTTAACATCCTTAGTTCTCACATGAACAGGATTTCCCAGTTGTAGAGTTCTTGGATCTGTAGAAACTATAAAAAAAATTACAAATAACTGATGCTCTAAAAATAGTACTTTGAATTAATTTGATTCGAATTGACAACTGTTTTACATCAACAATTTATTACCAAAAGTAGTTGAACTCCAAAGTAGAAACTGAGTTATAATATGTATCCTATAATAATAATGTTATTATATATTTTTTCAAAGGTTGTACATTTAACATACATATTTATTTACATAAAATGATAAAATAATGAATCTAACTAAAATTTCAACTATAATTTTCTAAACAATCCATTATCTATTATGTATACAGTACATTTGGTTTGGCCAGAAATGTCATCGGAGTGGTTGTCTTAGAGCAGTCAAAACCTGCCAAACTGCACTAAAATTACAGCATGACAGTTTATTCTTCTCAGTGTGATAATGTTTAAAGATTATAGCACTCAGGATGTTGGACGTAATAATAAAACATAGTGGAGGATGGAGCAACTGATCCCAGTGTTCATATGATGTTTATGATTAGATATGCCTGCAGGGTGGAGAGGCACAAATCTCACAATATTGTATGAATTTTATTTTACCTTTATGCATTTTTAAATGATAAGAGTATAGGATTTAACATTATGCAACATTAAACCATAATTAAATATTGTTATATTTTATTGTTAGTGATCATGTAACACCAGACATATCGTCATCTGTAATTAGCTTCTACTCACAGTGTTTTTAGGCTCTTACAAACTGTACACTTTCATGTATACAAATGCAATTCACACACAGTGCTAAACCGCAGAATTTTTCTTTCATGTTGTGGTTCAAAAATATATCTTGTTGCTGGAGCGCTATGATATTACTAGCCTCCACTCTCATTAAAAACATAGCAGCATTTCATCAAACCTCGATAACTATGAATAGTCATTAAATATACTATTAGTATGTATAGTATATTTTGCTTCCAGACTTTCTTGTATTTTTTAAGTAACTTAACAAAACAGTTCTCTAAGATTCATAAAAAGACTTTGAAATTTCTCTCATTTTCCGTCCATTTTCAGCAGAATGTTTTTGTTTGGCCATGCTGTACATATGAATCAACAAATAGCATCTAAGTGAAGTCCTGAACCAGAGAAGAAACAGGAGCAAATGATCCCAGATGATCAGGCGGTGATCAGTATACTGGTGGTGCTGAATGCTGAGTGGTTAGAACTACTTTATCTAGGCTCTGTGTAGCTTTATGCACTTTGTTGCAGTACAACATCTGTTCCCCTTTTTTTCAATTTAATTCTGCTCAATATACCAGAGCACAATATAAAGAATTTTGCACAGTGTTATAATTGTGTAACTACTTCTCTTGCCACTCTCTATGTATGTAAATAAAGAAACTGTATTTTTTACAGCACTCATTTTTATATTTGGTATATATGTTTTTTAATGAGACCTAAACTGACATTACTGTTCAGGAACATGTTTAGGATTTTTAGAGCTAGATCATGTTGATTGTGTATATGATCGTTTGCATTTGGAAGGTGGCATTCCCTCACTGCCATATAAGGTTCAGGTAAACAGATCCATGTAAATTACAATTTCCCCTCACCTCATCACGTCTTACAGCTGTTACCAGCTCCCTTACTGCTGTACTGACAGTACATGTAAAGCCACCAGGTCGTAATTGAAATGCTTTCCCAAAATACCACCATATAAGTACAACTTTCAAATTATCAGTAGCATGCACACGTGTCATTCTACTATGATAACAGTATCAGTTAATTATGACAGTAGAATTTTGTAATAAGCAAGTTATTGACTATTTAATTATGAAACTTTATTATATTGAAAATGTGTTTCTGTTTTAAAGCAGATCTTGATTACCATGACTTAGAGCAACAATCAGTCTTTCATTTCAACCAAACCTTGCAATGAACCAAAAATGTTACTACATCACTTCCTCATTTAAACACAAAAAGTATGATGTTTCTAATAAAAATGTACAGGAATTGCAGTTATTCAGTTAAATCATTAGGCCTTATCTGAAGGGTAAAACTAGTCCACATGGTTCACCACAAATGAAACCATCTAGGGGAAAGCAAAATTCAGTCGATTTCTCCTTGACATAACTGAGCTCAGTTTAACATCTATATGAGATTTTGACTATTTCTCTCACTGCTTTGATATTTATTTTTCTAAGATCATCAGATCTTGAGACAAACCAAGATCTAAAATTAGTCTTATTGATCAAATTCAAGATTCAACAAAGAAAGTCAGAAAATCTTGACATCCTGAAAACTGAAGATGATGAGAATAACAAAAGAAACTTCTGGTTTATGTTGTTTTTTTTCTTTTGCTCCTTAATTTTCCTAAAGTCAGACTTGAAAATGATCAAATTAGAACAAGATATATTACTGATGAGACGAGGTTGTTGCGAGCAGCAAAATCTTAATCTTGGCAGCAAGAATACCACTATTTTATGGTTGTTAAGGGTTATGTGCAAGGTTTTCACTTAAAGGCCTCAGCTGAACGTAGAGGGCAATCAGACGTCCTGGTTAAGGGTCATTTCAAGGCTATAAATCCCAGAGTTAAAGTGGATCAATAAGCTGCTAAAAAACGAAGTTGCCTAATTACAGCTAGTCCATTAACGTATATTAAGTTCAGCGCTGCTTTTGTACTTATGCACACACATTTCTCATTTTAAATACCCCTGCATGAGTTTTACTATGCCCCATTATCCTCCATCTCCCTCCCTGTCATCATTTACATCCGCACTCCGGCCCCTCCCCCTCATGAAGAGCTGAGCTAGTGACCTTGAATATCTGACAAGTGCACTGCTGCAGCCTCGAGACACCCAACAATAATGAATCAATCAAGCTGCCCGAGCCACAATTTAAAGCTGTGATAACCATGAGAAGAGCTCACAAACAAGCAGACATCACACACACATGTGCACGCACACACACACGCGCATTCATACACACATACACACACCAGACTGAAAGGTCAATGTGATTTCTAGATATTAAAGTGACAAAAAATCCCTCAGAACGCTGCTTGATTAATTTACTGAAGTAATGGGGTTGAGTCCATACAAGACAAAGAGAAACAGAACTGAAACCTCTATACATGATAGGGCACCTATCTGTGAGATTTAGGGCCCTTTGGGGGAGGGGCCAGCGCAAAGCGCCATAGTGCCAGTAGGAAAAGTGAACAATGCGCCTGGCGCATAGTTCAAAT
Source organism: Rhabdalestes septentrionalis (assembly GCA_037832545.1). NCBI lineage: Eukaryota > Metazoa > Chordata > Actinopteri > Characiformes > Alestidae > Rhabdalestes > Rhabdalestes septentrionalis. The sequence continues at coordinate 34,576,582 of JBBMFX010000101.1, read as the reverse complement.
GGGTTGTCTTAAATGA
>JBBMFX010000101.1:34562521-34576466 GCA_037832545.1 Rhabdalestes septentrionalis | reverse complement strand
TTAACTGAGGTTTTCATTCAGAATACTGTTGCCTATTTAAATGTACTGTTTCAGAAAAACATGTAAAGAAATAAAAATATGTTTTATGTTTACATGGCAGTGATCTCTTTCCATTCAAAATCCTAAACTATTTTGTAACTTAAAGATGTCTGGACTATATTCGATCATTGATACAACATTAATAACGTGCCATTATTTGACTTGCATACACTGCTGATTTCTGAGGACGGTTTACCAGTTCCCCGAGGTCGGGCAGGCAAAGACGCGCTTTTCGGATGCGGTGGAGTACTGAGGTTTTCAGGCTTGGTGCTGCCAGGAGGGGAGGGTGCTGCAGGCATAGGCTGTTCTACAATTGCTCCTGGCCCCCCTTATGACCCCCCTGTCCAGAACAGCCAAATATTTGAGTATAAATTTCTTATCGCGACATGCGCTGGCTTGAAGAACGGAGCTAACGTCACGTGTGTTGTAGATGGACTACTTAAAGCGCTACAATCCCGTGCACACATGCGCAAAAAAAAGCAGTTACTTAAAAAAATCTTTGTAACAGTTTCCACACAGAAATTCATTGTAATATTTACTAAGGAATTCTATGCTATCCGGCTGCTCGGTATCACTGATAGCCGAACCAACACTATAACCACTAGGCCAATTTGCATAGCATGTGCTGTCTTTCTTAATGCTGTCATGCATATGAACTGAAAAATCGATTCCCGAGCAATTTGTAAGGTTGGTCCGGACCACTCTTTAGCTGTCTCATAGCGTAGTTTCAGCTAGTTTCAGACGCTAGTGACCGCCACTGAGCAGCAGTCTTTAGAAATCAGCAGTATATGCAAGTCAAATAATGGCACGTTATTAATGTTGTATCAATGATGGAATATAGTCCAGACATATTTAATAATTTTACCAGTTCCTCGCTACAACGGCATGGTGACAGTCTGTGTATTGTGCTGTAGCGAGGTTGGGCTGGCAAGGACGCTCGTTCCGGACGCGGTGGAGTACTGAGGTCTTCAGGCTCGGTGCTGCCAGGAGAGGAGTGTGCTGCAGGCATAGGCGGTTCTACACAGGGGCCAGGGCTTATGGACTGAACAGCCAAATATTTTAGTATAAATTTCTTATCGTGACATGCGCTGGCTTGAAGAACGGAGCCACGTTTGTTCTAGATTGACTACTTAAAGCGTTACACACGCGCGCTGACACACACGCAAAACACGCACGCCCCCACCCCCGAACACACGTACAACACGCGCACCTCCTCCCGGGTTATATGTGCCCCCCTAAAAACACACTGGCCCCCGCTCGGCCCCCCTGGTCATTTTGGTCTAGAACTGCCACTGGCTGCAGTTGTCCCCGAACTGGACCCAGCATCTGTCCCGGTCTCTGTGGACTGCAGCAGCTCTGGCTTTGGCATGGCTGGTTTCTCAAAATAAAATATACTTAGCTTTTGGAAGTATATTTACTCCAGACTACCTTGTATCCAATTACAAAACTGTATGACTGCAGGCAGGATTCAAACCCCAATCTTCTGATTGCAGAACCAACGCTATAACCACTGGGCCAATTTGCATAGAACGTGATGTCTTTCTTAACGCTCTCATGCAAATGAACTGCAAAATCGATTCCCAAGCAATCGATGTCTCCTGTAACATCGCACATAAGAGGCAGCATCTTAAGAAGCCTCCTAAGGGACAGTTCAGGGAACACACTTAGAAAAGGAAACAACTTCGGTAAGTTATATCTTTAAAATCTTCTTAGCGCGGTAAGAGTGTTCGTTATCGAGAAACCGGGCCCAGGTATTTAAAAAAAACATAAAATCAAACAACAACAACAACAACAACAACAGCAAAAGAAACAACACTTTCAAAAAGAGCAGCAGATTTGTGACGTAAGGGAATAAACACACTGTCAGTTTGTAAAGTCAGTTGGTTGCAACTTTCTGGGCTCAGCTTTAAGACCAGTTCTGCTCAGCTGGTCTTAAGCCGAAGATTGGGCATAAGTGTTGCTACTGGCTGGGAGAAGATGGAAAGTCAGATTCTGGAGCTCTTCTATGACATGGTAAATGCCTTAAACAAGCCGATCCTTTGCCTGTCAAAGCGCTTCAGAACATCACACCAGTAAGAGACAATTTTCTGCCATGAACCTCAAAATGCAGCTTTGGGTGGCCATTAAACAAAAGTTTGAGAAACTCTGTTCTACTGTGTTCTGTGCTCTCTCTCTCTCTCAATTAATTTTTTGGTATGTAACATTAAAATTTTCTAACATACCTTATACATGGGGTCAAATTAACCAGCAGCTTAAACCTCCAAAATATGATTGAAATTAAAATTGCAACCCAAGTTTATGTGTCGATAATTTGTTTCTTTGTTGACATAACAAATAGGGCTTTGAATATGAAAAAAACATGGGATAAAGCCCCAGAGTGGGAAATATGTTTCCCTACATGTAATGTGATCCATCAGCAGTTCTCACACTTATATGAGAAACATTTCTTATATGTTTCCTAAAACAGGTAAACCTGCCTGGGCTCCCCAAACTGACCAAAAAGAATACCGATATGTAGAAAAGTAATTTCACATGAAGCAAAATAAAAACACAAATCTTCAATCTTCATTTAACATTGAATGGGGTCACAGAGACCCAACATAAAAGGAGGTTTAGTCTTGTATTTATCCTCTGTGTGGTTTTATACTTTTTTTGATAAAAAATATTGGCATCGGTTGACAAGTGACCTCTAGTAGGCACAAATTTCCTTAGTAAGCTTCACGGATCGCTCCGCAAAGGAAAAGGGGAGACGCGCTCAGAGTTAGAGTGGGGTTTTTAATAAAGGAAAGGGGAACACAGAAAACCAAACAAACACAGAAACGGCAAGGCTGGTACTCCTCGAACGAACAACCAAACAAAACCCAGGATTCTCTGAGTCGGCCCATCTCCGCTTTGGCATGGACGCTCGACTGTAGGCGACGGGTGCACGGACCTGCACCAACTCTAGTTCAAAACGTGAGGAGCACCAGCCTGCAAAGAGAGAGAGAGAGATAAACCATGAGTAACCTGACACAAAAGATACAAGACCAAAACTGACTCGCTGAGAACGGGATCGGCTGGGGTTTATATTGGCCAGGGGATCTGGGACAGGCGATGCTCCAGGGAATGAGGGACAGGTGGATCAAATGAACAGAGCGCGACACAAACCTGGGGAGCCACCCTAGGAGGGAACTAAGGGGACTCCGTAGGGTGGACTAAAGTATAGGGACATCAGTACTCAGGGGAAGGGGAGCGGGACTGACCGACCGAGGATGAGGCGGTCGTCACAGTAACCTAAGATGCTTGTTACATATCATTGCATAACAAGATTCTATAAAATAGTATCATTGTAAGAGTCATTACTTATTATGTAAGTAAATGTAGTTTTTTTTTATTAATTCATTTTGAAGCATTTCTGTTGGCTGATTCCTTATAACGGTTTAACACAATCTACAGTGCCCATGTTGGTCCAAATGTTGTAGGAAAACAAATGGTTGTTTGCTGGACAGCGGCAATGTGCTTTAACATTAACATGCACCGCAGTGCATGCACCGGTTGTGTCTAGGTTTTGATTGACAGTACTCACCACTTGGTGCAATCTAGTACTTTCTGAAAAATACACTCAGCCCTGACTAAAAAGTAAGACATCTTAGTTAGTACCTCTTAATACAACCAGACCCAGAATTCCAAACCAAAATAAACTACAAGAACAGAAGAAAGAGAATCGAGAGCCATCAATACATATTAATGTATGGCGGGCATAATGAAGGACACAAAATTGATTCAGTTCTCACGTCTCCCTTTGTGGCTCATTATAAAAAAAAAACAAGTCCAGTGAAAATTAGAAACAAGTGAAATATTGATGATCTGGCTTCATAATAATTTTATCATCCTTCCCTATAGAAAACCATCGACTGACCCTGTGCTAAAGTCATGAAGTAAGTTGGAGTACAGCTGGAGTCTGACCATAGAAACATGAGCTCATTTAATGCCAGGATAAATGAAGCCTTTTAGACAGTGTCCCTCTCCTGGAGGCTGATACTCATCCAGCTCCGACTACAAGGCAGCCGAGCTGGACAGAAAGGGAGACTTGACAGAGATTCTAGACAAAACAGGTGATTTGGAGATCATCTGCACCCTGCAAATGAACCGTAATGGTGAGACTTCTATGCTGCGGGGCAGACATATCAAACTATTTCTGGACGGTCACCAGCCCTGTCCTCTGACATCTACCTTCGGACGCTCCTTTCCAGATCAGGGTTTTGTGAAGGCATTGATTAGTTGAATCAGGTGCGCTGGATTGGGATTGGAACTGAGGGTGCGTCCAAAATGGGTTCCCAAAATATGACTGCATTTGAAAGACTTGTATCTCCAAAATCTAAACATTTGCCAAAAAGTAAAAAAGATACAAACTATGCACAATCTGATGAAATCACTAGCTATGATTTAGCCCCATTACAGCCATTATGTCCAGGCTATTGGCACATTGCAATACACACAGGATGGCTTGTTTTCATACTGTGGCTTTTTTGCAGGATCGTCACTGTAGTTATTCTGTATCCTATTTCATCTATACATTGTGACTGGCTCTACTCCCCACTCTCCTGAAAGCTTGTCTCATGTGTGAGTTACAGCTCCGTCTAGCATTGTGCAGAATTTATATGCTTTAAATTATTTTTTGTACAACAAATCTACACATTGCTGCTTTCAAACACAAACAGATACTTTGTCTTGGTCATCTTTATTTTGAGACCGACTGAACCAAATGAACTCAAACAGATTTTTTGCATTTTGGACCTGATTGGATGTTCAAACATAATAAGTTAAAATACAAGCAATAAGATATACCTGAGTAAAACAGGCCATGCCATTATATAAATATTATATTAAAATACAGTATATAATGTATATAAGTACATACATATATTAAGGTAAAACAGCAAACATCAGGACAGTTATGTAGTATCTATTATTTATATGATGTCTATAGTTGAATTTTAAGGATTGTGTGAAAAATAAGTTGTGCACAAACTTGTTTCAAGAGTTTACTTGAAATGTTCAACCAAGTGTGACTAAAATTAACCCTGCCTTCTGGAGACTATATATAAGGCTGGCTTAGTTTATTCTCAGCCACCCAAAGAGTGATTTCAACAATACAGGTAATTTTTCCAATGTAAGAAATTATACAACTGTGGGATGGTCTCATCCCAGACTTTGCAGCCTCATCCAATTTTAAATTTTCCAATTCTATAGCATCCCTTAAATGTTTTTTTCCCTGTCGTTATAAAAACATAGCTTATGAAATGATAGTTCCTCATTTCACAGCTGTAAGTATTTAATTAAACATTATTTTACTCCATTGTGGAAAACGTTAAGCCTGCCCTGTGTTTGTGTATTATAAGCAAGTCTCATGAGAATCAAAATGACAAAACAGTTGGAAAGCACATCACCCTTATGACGCACATTAATCTAAAGATCAACCAAACCCTAACAAACAGCCTGTCAAAAACAAACAAACAAACAAAAAAATCACTACCTATGACATTTCCAAAATAACATGTATGAAGGTCCAGCAAAATGATAATCCACAGAAACCTTCAAAACAGCTTGAAATACTTTCAACAGTTACAAAACTTTCAGACAGGTAATGTGAAAATACTGCAGCATTTTGTATGAACTCACCAAAAATCTTCCTTTTCACGTGAATTTTGTCTGTGTAGTACTTGGTTCACCATTTGAATTCTGTTAAATGCTTTTAAAATGAATGCCCCCTCTGAATTAGCAGGCTTTAGTGGCGGTGTTCACTAAACCTAACACCCAAGGCTTTTGAAAAGAGAAAATATGGCCAATCCTTTTAAAGCAATGTAAGAGTTTCGCCTACCAATGACCAGTCAAGGACTTTTCTCTAGTGCCCCATTATCGCTTTTTTCTCAGTCAAATGGACCCTCCAGACCTTTTCACTGGCATATTTTAAACAAAAATATAACTATAAGTAAAATCTTTTTAACCAACAATTGTCATTTTCAATAAAGTAATTTCTTCATTTTTGCTTGTAGGTTGATGGAAAAAAACACAAGACAAATTAGACAAATTGCCCATGCAGTGCTAAAAGCTACTTTCAAGTGAAGGAAAGACTTCCGGTTGCATCTGACTGTGAATTAATACAAGAACGAGAACGTGACCAAAAATGTGTTCCACTGGGACCTATTAAGTTTCATAGAAAAAAATATATATATTAACTGTTTTGTATAACTATTTTGTGACTATACCTTCTCAGTTAAGGTCAAATTAAACCTTATATGCTATTCACTAAAATCATGAAAAACTTATTGGAATGGTCATATTGAAATGACATGCTTTGCTTGGAAAGGTCATATGGGGCTATTAGTTAAGTGTGACCATTCAGTAATTTAATGTGACGATAAAGTAATTAGAGTGACATGTCAAGATTCATATGAACCTCCAACCACCAAGACTAATAATGTCTCTTATGCTCTGCATTAATACTGATTGACAGTAAGAGTCACCAGCTACTGATGCAGTCAATCAATGTGCATATACCATATACCGTAGCAGAAAGAAATTTCCCTTTCATTCCCCAACTCACTCTCACCCCCCCCCCCCCCGCACCCCCACACACAAACTACCACCACCTTTCTTTCTATCCCCATCTCTCTCGTTATCCCTCACCCCCTCTCTCTTTTGACCTTTGTTTTAATGATGCAAGGACCTGCATACAGAAACTATGCTCATCATGTGCAGTTAGAGCAGGGCACTGAGAGTTCAACAAGCTCCGTCATGCAAAGAGTGCGCTTATTTCTGACCGCGGAAACCGTAGCACTAATAGCAGGTCAGCCTATATTTTCCACAGCCATTGAGTTTGCTCACTCCTTCTACAACATGCTATACATGCCGACAATTAGATTCACTGCAATTATCTTCCCATCACAAAACAATTGAAGGGCCCATAATGCAACAAGGAATGGGAAATGGGGATTGGTTTCAGTATTATTATAGTAATTCCAGTCTAATTTGGTTGATCAAATGGCACAGAATGGAACATATCTTGTTTAAATGTGCCCCGGATAAGGTAACAGCACCCAAAACCTGAAGGAAAAATGGTTAAAACTTTTATTAATTAACCTGAAATCTGTTGTAGAAATCAGTTGCTCCAATTTAATATGTTTTCTGTAGATATTTTTTTAGATGAGGAGCTATAACCAGAGGGGAAGCCTCAGGGCTGTCCAGACTTAATGAGTTCCGTGGAAAATCTATATATATGTATGTATTTATTTGTGCGATTGTGTCAGCAATGCCACTATTGCTCTTCTGAAGTTGTATTATCAGTGCGGAAGCAATCACTTTTCATTCTGTCAGCTTTTTTGTGTTGCCTCCCTGCCTAGCACTTTTTAGATATTTTGATCCCATGCAGAGCGCTTTATGCAGCTTTGTGATTGGATGGACAGTGCCTGAGCAGTGGTCACTCAAAGTCAGCTTTTTCCCATAGAGGATGAATGGGGGCCTATTGTGATGTCACTCACTCCGCCAGCAGGAGTCCCTAAGGACAGAACATCAGAAATGTGAATGTGATAGTAGGATGATGCAGGAAGTGGCAGTAGTAGCTAAGGAGACTGTAGGCCTCAGGAAAGTTGTGTTGGAGCCCATAATGGACAGTCAAATGGGATCCAAATCACTGGGTCACTGTGAGGAGCTTATAAACCAGACTCAGTCACTGATTGATTTTCATGTTTTTGCTTCATTTTTCAGAAAAATCAAGATATGACCATCAATGTGTAGTACTAGGAGTCTGATTTTCAGCTGTCATTTTGCCAATGTCAATTCAAGGTGATTAGATAATATCTACAATAACTACCGTAAAGAGCTCACCTGATTAAAAGCTCAAATTTTATAAAGAAAAACAATTTTGTTCTTGTACAAGCCGCATCGGATTTTAAGCCGCATGTGTCTCATGCATTAGCCCCACCGAATTAAAAGCCGCACTGTTCAAAATTTGGGAAAAAAGTAGGGGCTTATAGTTCGGAATTTACAGTAGTCACTCAACTAACTCCAGGCCAGCAGCTGGAAAGTTTGCTTAGTTGAGGGTTATACTATGTTTTTCAGGATTTGAGCTAGGCCCCTGACTTCCAGTGAAGGGCAACCTTAATGGTTCAGCATACCAAGACATTTTGGACATAGCCATGCTTTGCGGACATTTTGGGGAAGAACTTTCCCGCAGGACTGTGTCCCAGTTCACAAAACGAGCACCATAAAGACGTGGCTGGATGCATTCGGTGTGGAAGAACTTGACTGGCCACAAAGAGCCCTGACCTCAACCCCATCCAGCACCTTTGGGATGAATTGGAATGGAGATTGTGATCCAGGCTTTCTTGTTCAACATCAGTGCCTGACCTCATAAATGCTCTACTGAATGAATTTGCTCAAATTCCCACAGATACTTCCAAATATGGTGGAGAGCCTTCCAAGAAGAGTGAAAGATAATATAGCTGCAAAGAGGGGACCATATTAATATATTTGAATGCAATGTCATTAAAATCCCTGCTGATATAATAGCCAGGCATCATAAGTCATTTATGAGATACATTTTTAAATGTCCTGATAGTTTGCAAAAAATCATACAGCCCATAAATACCATTAGCTGGAAAGCAACTCCTAGTGAGCTAGCAAGCAATCTGCTCACATTACATTTAGCAATTTGATTGCAAGTCATCTGAGTAATGTTTGTGGGTAAATAATTTGCTCGTATTAACCTACAGTACAATTAAATAAGCCAGAAATATTTGTTATTTTGGACTTTGTTAAGCAAGCAGCCCATTTGAGGAGCTAGCCAGCAAAGAATGACAAGCCAACACTAAACCAGACAGTTAGCCATCAGCATGTACTCTAGCTTTATTGATTTTAGCTTGAGAGTTTATAAGTTAGCCTTGTGCTTCTGCTTTAGTGTAACATATATTAGAGGCTGTTCCAACTGCTTTAAACCTAAGAATTTTAGAGACTGACTCACTTGTAATTCTTATCCACAGTCCATAACCGCAGAAAAGGTCAAAATCACCATAGTGGAGTTTAAAACGTGGATGAGGAGAGCTTGAACCTTCCCTAACGATCAGTATTTCAGCACACTAGCCGATTTGTTTCTTACCTTTATTCCACCATCCTGACTGTGAAGAGTTCACCCTCTGTAGGCCCACCAGTCGTCGCAGTCAGTTCTGGGGCAAGAGGGCAGAACTTTCTGGAAAACAGAAGGGAAAAACCCTTTAGTCCATTTTATTTATTCACATTCGGCCTGTGATTGTTGTGATCTCAGTTTTGGCCAAGTGTTTGCACAGCTCTTTTTTTTACCATCCCCCTTTTTGCCAAGGGTTTTTTCAGTTTTTCATTTGGCTATTGTTTTTGCACACACCACTTTTAGACGAAGGTTTTTACACCACAAATCCCCCTTTACTGCCCTTTTATTTTGGCCAAAATTTTGGAAAATTATTGCAACCATCTAGTCATACCATAGAGACCATGAGGGATACAGCATCTGTTTAGGAACACTTTAAATTTTCTTGCCTATCCTCTCCAGTTCAATATTGCGTAAGATCATTTTGATGTAATTTGAATTAAGTATTGGTTTACACAGCCTAGTACTGTCTACTAACTACTGAGTACTAGTATAAATCCTGCAGAAGAAAAGTAATTTTGGCCATTTTTCCTCTGCAGGCCTGGTTTAGAACTTATTATAACAAATAAGCATCCTTACCCATTTTAGAACATACTACTGAGAAGTCAAAATGAATATATTGATATGAACATGGCAAATGAATATAAAAGACATCAAACAGAAAAAATATTTTGATCTAAACAGAACCAGTACATTTAAATGTCTACCCTGGTGTTCCTACGCCAACATGATGTCACTAAACGTCTTCATAGACTGCATGTATGTGTAATATATAAAAAAATTAAATTGGAGAGCTGTAAGCTGTAAGAATGTAATTGAATTTTGCTGTTTATTGTCAATGAATAAATTACTAAAAATTGTTTATAATAATTTCCCAGAAGCCAGTACAAAACCCCCTAGAAACATTTTCTTCAAGATTTAAGGCTTAGAAACAGATTCATGTGTTGAGTGTGATACAGCCATAGCGATACATGTCACCAGGATGATCACAAATTAAAAGGTCTACATTTGTAAAGAAAAGGGCCATAGCAAAAGAAGTCAGCAGCTTAAAGTCTTTCAACTTAACATTTAATGTTTGTGTTCAATAAGGGATGTGTTTCTGCTGAGTCAGATGATATATGTAGAGAGTAGTGTGGTGTAGACTTGCAGACAGTAACTTATTGTAATATAAAATAACAAAACATTCCCAGGCTTCCACTTACTGGCTTAGTCCTTAAAACTCTAATGTGTGTTTTTTTTTAGGAAGCCTCCCAGCTCAGTATAATTGTGTTATGAGGAGACCTAACTAGCTAGTGGAACTGGATATGACAAAATGGTGAGTGTATTGAGTTTAAAAACCACATTGTTATGCTTCTGGCTAAATGAGTTCTTGTTTCAAATAAAATCATGCGAGAGTATACATGAAAGGACAGAGGATATTCAGAGCTATTGCCCAATTATGGGCCATGATTACAGCATAAATCGTTTTTTTGTTTTTGTTTTTCGAGTTCTGTTCAAAAGTGTGGCTAATACATAGGGCTGTTAGTTAAAAAGGGAGATGACCAACAATAGGTTTATAACCAAAAGCAGAGTCCAAAATATTTACGTTTGTGCTGAGATTGGAGGGGTAGTGTCAGATAGGCTGCCCAGGGCACTGAGCACTGATTTATCTCACCAGCTACATGCTGCAAGTATTAATGCGGGAGAAGAGCTAAACTGGATCGCAGCTGTGACCTTCTAGGCCTGCTTAGACAGCAAGGCCAATCTGCTGGTGACTTTGACCCAACACTGACCTTTTTTTGTGTAAACCATAATCATGAACGCTTTATCGCCCACTAAAACATCTTCTTACTGCCTCGGGCTCTCCTCAATTCAAATGATGGGTGGACTTTTATGTAAACTTCGTGCTTACCATGCTGAGGTCGCCATGAGTTTAACAATCCTATCATGACCTAGTGTATGTGCCCCCAGCTTAATAGAGCAGCATGCAGGTATTGCCATTTGGCTCTGGTCATGGTCGCTGTCCTTCACAAGGCCACTCCACTGGGATGGGTGGACATGTTGCACATGTGTAGTCTAGTCTTTGACTCTGTCCGTCTCTCGTTCCCCTTGGCTGTAGCATGTTGTTGCCTTTGCCTTTATTTCATACTCCTGAAAACAGGTCACTTATGACCTAAATGCCCACCTACAGAAAAGGAAAAATAGGAAAACGTCTACAATTCCACACAGCTAATCAACACGTTCAAATCCTTTCATAGCGCAGTGTGAGATGCATGGGCAGAGGAGACCATGCAGAGTTGTGGAATGTGGCATAATGACAACTTATGGGTTTTCCAGCTGCGAAAGGTAACAGATTTAGCTCCGTAATATAAAATATTTGGCCAATCTATTTGGTGTATAGCAGAATGAATAATGAAACTCGAGCAAAAAACACTCTGGATTCCATATCAGCCGTTTCTGCATTCTGCTGTGCGCACAGGTGCTGCGCTGGGTTTTGTCAAGGGACCCGGTTTTCACCTTGAGTAGAGCGACAAGGTGCTGTATCCGCAGCCTTGTTAGACAGATAAATGGCTGTATAACTCGTGAGCATTTGGGAATATAATCATTACCGCCTCACTTTAATAACCAGACAGTCTATTCCCACACCATATTGCAGTGTAGTTGACTAAGCTTGTTATGAATGATTAAATCTTGGGTTTATTTTTGACTAATCTTTCACTTGGTTAAAGGACAGATTACTGACCAGGTTATCTTAACGAGACCTTAATTTAAGGCCTACAAGTGAAAACATTCCCAGAAACTCATCAGATACCAATTTATTATGTTCAAGATTTGCTTGTCTCCTTGTAGCCTGAATTGTTACTGGAAGCTTTGAATGTACAGACCTGTTCCTGAAATATCTGTGCAAATTTAAGATGAATCTCCAGTTAGCATTTTAGCATTTTTAACAACACATTCAGAAAAGTAATTTGTGTTATTTTCAGCAGTTAAGAATGTGTGCAAAACAGTCCCTTAAGTATACATGCACTGTTTACATTTTTACTAAAGTAAAATGTACTAAATATATGCTTTATTAATTTAAGCAAATGGGAAAAGTATTGTATTTCTTGTGTGCATTCAATTTTAGAATTTAATTCAATGTCACTCCCCATCCAAACTCTTGGAATGTCATATGTGTGCTTTCCTAAACAACATTACATTATTTCCATGCATTCTGAAAGCTTGTCCAGAACTGCCTGCTGCCTAGTTACAGTTACTAGGCAGTTAACTGACATTCAATATTTAGGGGGTGGGGTTAAGTGAAAGGTCCACTGTTATTGGATTAATTTTTTTATGAAAGTGCATCATATCACAATCGAGTTTTTACTTCACAGTATCTTGAAGAAAGCAGTCAAATGTAGGATATTTTATGGTGGATTGGAATGGTGTGAAAAAGATGAAATAAGCCCCCAAAAAGTACAGGAATAAACAACTATCTACTGCTTTTCATTTAATTGATCAATATTACTCTTACTCACTCACCCATAGCAGGTTACAAATTCTCCACAAGGGTGTGCCATTAGCAGTCAAAACCTTTTCATATTTCACACAATGCTTCACATCAAAGATGCTACAATATTGTTAGTAATGCATATTGTCATGTGTGTTTTTATTCATATAACATGACATTCACTTGTGAAATACCTTATTAAATACTTTGGTATCACAATTAAAGGGGACATTTGGCTCTTCTCCAGAGCAACTTACAGCTAAACTTACAGTTACAGCCCCCCTGGAGGAACTGAGGGTAAAACTTCTGGCTTATGGACACTGAACAGTAGAAAGTTGTATTCGAGCCTGCAATATTGTGGTCATTGTGTGCACAGGGAAGGTTTTCCCCACTAGGCTACTTCCACCCTGTGTAAGGAGGCGACAAAAACGTTCTTTAAGACCACACTTGTACATAAGATTACATCAAATGTAATACTATTCACATAATGTCATGTTCATTTAAATTGTCTGAGAGAGGGTATGACCTGTACATGTCACTGTTTTATTATATTTAATAAAAACATTATAAAAATCACAGACAAAAAGCATCATGCACTGTGTGTAAATGATGGCACACATCTATTGGATGATTAGGAATAAAGAAAATGACACCTTGGTATAGCACTTGCTTGCTCATTGTTGTGACTGGTTATCTATCATGTTTGGCCTGTTTCTCTCGGCTGCTCCCTCGGATTGCAGTGTCCAAATCCAAATCAGTTGGGAGGTACTGTCACACACACACACATAAACACACATATATGCACACACTTTTTCTTTCTCTGTCTTTACGCCCTCCCTCCCCTATCTCTCCCTTCCATGCACTGAGAAACCCACACAAACCCTCCGAAGGGACGGAGAGAAACCTGTCCATAAACAACAGCATAATGGGTTTACAATCATTCTGATGAATATTTCATTGTGTGCGCATACAGCAGCATGTTGAAGGTTCAGATCTCACACACACTGTGTGTGATGTAGAGCTAATACACAGAGCCAAACTACTGAGAGCATATTTTGCACTGTGCCTCCTCCACATTGCCCCAGTGAAGGAAATAGTATTTAATCTGAGAATCCAAATGAGAAATCACTGATAAATTATTGATGCTGTGTGTGTATGCCTGCGTGTGTGTGTGTGTGTGTGTGTGTGTGTGTTTGTGTGTGTGTGTGTGTGTGTGTGCTCGCGTGCTTCTGTATCACCAGAGACCACTGTGTTTCCCTTGGTAGCAGAGAATCTTG
>JBBMFX010000101.1:34549255-34559680 GCA_037832545.1 Rhabdalestes septentrionalis | reverse complement strand
GTGTGTGTGTGTGTGTGTGTGTGTGTGTGTGTGTGTGTGTGTGTGTGTCTTTCTTAGTCATCCAACTTGGATGAGGACGATCTGTGTGTTCTCGATGTAAATCCTCATATTGGCCGGCGTCTGTCCCAGTGCACCAATCAGGCTCTCTTGTAACCATCACCCATCCGCAAGAGAACACAACACTCCCTCTCAAGCTGTAAGGAGCATGTGTTCAAAATATGTGGTAGAATTCTAAATAACCTTTAAAAGATTTATTTAGAATTACAACAAATCTGAAAATATTCTGAGGCTGAAGAGGATACAGTGGAAACACAAATGACCTTTTCACTAGAAAGAAGCCCTTCTTTGGCAGATAACATTTTGGGCAAATACATGCATCCATTCATTTTTAGAAATATTAAATGGCATTTTCTCACCTCCTTAAATCAACATTTTCCCTCGTTTAAAAATTTAAATGGGTTTTATGTAAGACTCAACCTAATTATTTAATCATAAATGACACTATTATCTTAAATTATTATTTCCATGAAGATATGGGGTACATTTTATAGAGAAGGGGGAGTAACTATAAAAGGTGGCATAAAATACTTTGCACTACAGAATCTTAATAAAAGAGTAAATAACATTTATCATTAACTTGAGAATTTACAAATCAAACAGGCAAGTGTGCCAATTTCTTTTTCTTTCTGTAGTTTTACCAGTTTTAATATTCAAAGCCATACACTTGATTTAGGACTTTCCTTAGCTTGAATTAAGCAAAAGAAAAAAAAGTACACATTTTGAACATGTTTGTTCTACATGTTTGTTTTACAGTAAGTAAAAAGCATCCGTTCTATAGCAGTTCAAAACAATTACAGACATTTGAATAAAATCACTGCCAGAGAAATTTTTCTTTTCCCCAAAGTCAAAGAATCCGATCCAAATAGTACTTTAAATAATCATTCTTGAGAAAATATTTGGCAGTTGGGAAACATAAGCTTCCAAAAAATTATTAAATGTAGTGCGGTTGATCTGAGATATTTAGACTAATCTAACCTAGTAGCCTGATTTATATGTTTATAAAACAAACAAAATGATGAAAGAACACATGGAATTATGCAGTAAAAAAAAGAAACCAAAATAGGTTTTGTAATGAGGTAATGATGGACTGTTGTTTTATTTAGTTTAGTGGTTCTTGCCATAATGTGCTGTAAAACCGTAGTGGAACAGGATCACCAACTGTGTACCAACCCGACCATCACAACTGATAATCCAAACACATTAAGATGGCAAGAAACTCCAGTAATGAACACCTGACAAAGAAACTCCTGTTTATTAAACACCATTCCAGGTCGATTCCAAATGCATCTGATTGTAAAAAAGTGTGTGCAAAGCCGATAGTAAAAACAAAGGAAATTATTGAATGAGAAGGTGTGTCCTGACCTTTGGATAGTAGTGTATATATATGAAAAACAATACTTTCTGCTACAAATCATGTAATCAGTACAACAATTAGATCAGGCAGGCACTTCTAGACAATTAGGCACTACTGAAAAAGAAGTAAACTGATGTACGTCTGAATACTAATGTTACTAATGTTTACTAATTTAAACACACTAGTAAAACTGATATCAGTTACTTCGTGTGCCTCTTTTCATCAAGGCAAATATTCAGATGATTTTGATATGGCATCAGAAGTCAAATAGTTCTTGTAAGTAAAGAGGCTCTTTCTCAGCACCAAATAATTGGCTGCGCTGAGGGTTTTAAAAGGGTGAGTGCAAAATGCTTTGCCAAAACTGGACCATTTGTATCCAAACCATGATCCCACAGACCAAAAGTGACCACACTACTGGAAGACAAAGAAAGCTTTGTGCACTAAAAGCCAGAACAGCAGCTCCTGCACAGATACAGAATATGCTGTATGAAGAGTGAGCCATGGAGTGGTGGTCGCAAATGAGAAACGGTAGTTTCCAATTCTCTTCCACAGGAGGTTAAGCAAGGCAAAATATTAGGCATGGGCTGGCACACAATCATTTCATAGTAGATGGCTAGAGATAAGTTATATTTGCTATTGAATTCAGCAGTGAAGTTTAATGGTGGGAATATCTAAAGTCTAAAGGAGTTTGCCAGTTGGGGACTTGCACAGAATATACTACACCCCAAGTTGCATCTCAAACACACCTTTAAGCGATAAAACAGCTACTTAAGATCAAGGACTATTGACTGGCATGGACATTATAAAAGAGGAAGTCAAGCTACCAATATTAGGACAATGTGTTTCTTGGAAATCTTGCTGGGATTGCATGAATCATCGGATATTGTGGTATATAGTGCTGTCATTACAGCAAATTAAGGGAAATGGCATATATTAATCAAAATGTTCAGTAAAGTGTTGAACCACTTCTCATTACATTTTGCATTGCATCAAATTGTTGGTGCAAAAATACTGGTTAATTCCTGCCAAACTGTCGTAACTTTGACGTACTGAGTAGCTTACATGAAAGAAACAAGAACAAATGTTTTACTGTGACAGCCTGCAAAAGTGCCTGAATATACAGGGAGCCTAGATAAAGGAGTTCCACCACTCAGCATTCAGCACCACCAGTATACTGATCACCACCTGATCTGTAGATGGTCTTTGTTCTGCTTCAATGATTCACACGTAGGTCACTGTGTGTCTTAACAAACAAAAACATTTCTCTGAAACTGGTCAGGTTCAGAGACCGGACTGGAAATGAGAGTCTTTGAAAGTCCTTCAGGAAGTCTGGAGTACTGCTCCCCAAGACTTGGTTTGATGTCTCGTATATGGAACCTGACACTTGACTGCTTTGTGATAAAGTGAATACAGTATTAGTTTGAAGGTTTTTAGCTGAATAGTGTACAAGAAAAAGAAAACACAAACACAAACGTTGGAGAAAGCAAATGTAATGCTACACTCTTCCAAGTGAAAAGAACTTTGGACAAATTAGAGAGAGGGCTGTGTTTAAAATGTGTTGCTGCATTTGCACAAAAGGAAATAGTTGCTACTACCAGGATATAAACATCAGCACTACTTTTTTACCTTTAATTCCTTCTCTTGTTCATTTTTCTTTCTTTCTCTCTCATCCTTTTTTCTCTCTGCTTTCTGTTTCTTCTTTCTCTCTATCCTTTTCTCTCTCTGCTTTTCTTTCTACTTTCTCTCCACGTCCATCCCTCTCTATTACTCTCTCTTAGTTTCTCTCTCTCTCTCTCTCTCTCTCTCTCTCTCTCTCTCTCTCTCTCTCTCTCTCTCTCTCTCTCTCTCTCTCTCGCCTACTGGCAATTACAACCAACAGCCATAATAAGACGAATTCAAAGATGTCACACATTTCCTGGTGTTATCTTGTTTGTGAGACTGATAATTGGCTCCTAAGCAAAGTTTCAGATCTTTGATCGCTTCAATAAAAACTGTGACTTAACAAACACAGGTACCGGAGAAATCCACAGTGGTTTTAAAGCTAATGTACTGTGCTGCGCATTAGCTCAGCTTTGATTTCTCTCTGTTAGCTCTGTCTGTTTTACTTCCATTGCTAGAGGTCATTTGAAGCTTCTTGGATTCACTGAACTCTATTGCCATTGGCTTATGTTAAAGACCAGAAAGAGGAGAAACATATACTCATCCTCATTAGTTTCTACAAAGAAGGAGAGCTTGTGAGGAGTCGTGTTAACAACCAATTATATGAAATATTGGCTGCTAAACTTTATCATCTAAGAGAATGCATAATATCATAACTCTGTAACTTTGAATCTAATGTTGGCCCATGGGCAAGATTCAATTAATACAACATGGAATGTCTCTCTTTAGTTCTTGTAAGAAAAAAAAATCTGTAGAAAATATGTCTTCTGATGACGATGCTTCCCACCCAGGGAGTAGCTGCAGGTCTGGCTGAGTGTTTGTTGTCTCCCTGCAGTGGACAAACTAGGACATAACCTTCTTCGACCGTTGTACAGTGGAGGAAATAAGTATTTGTTCCCCTTGCTGACCTACAAAAAAGAATGGTCTTTAATATTTGATGTAGGTTCATCTTTATATAGAAAGACAAGACCTCAACCAAAAACATGTTACTTAAAAGTTATAAATTGATTTGCATGTTACTGAGTGAAACAAGTATTTGATCCCCTACAACCCAGCCACATTTCTGGCTCCCATAGACTAACTCTGTGTCCATGTTACAGATTTACAATCAATCTATCAATTACAGATACTCCTGATCTTAAATTGTTATGTGCAGTTCTACAGTATTGTCCCTGATGTCATTTGGCAACTCTCTGGTCTTGCCCATGGTGGCGGACAGGTCAAGTACTTATTTCACCCAATGACATGCAAATCAATGTATGACTTTTATGTAACATGGTTTAAGGCAGGCACAAATGCAGACCTCCATTTGAACTCTTTATAGAAAATCACAAAACAGGCACGAGGGCCAGAAACAAAACACAAAAGTCTAACGAAAGGGGACAGGAGAAACACAGACCCAACTCAGCATGATGGTGGACAGACACTAAGGTCCACACCAAACAAGTCTGAATTCCAACACATAACTCAAATAACCAATCAACATAAACATCTCATTCTCTAAGCACAAAGGTCAGCTGAAACACATTATGTAAACAAATATAAAGCCGGTGTTCTTAGCCATCATAATAAAAGAAAAACATAAAAGGAAAACATAATAAAAAATATAACAGAACAGAAATGGATGGCCACTAGAGGCCTCTAACCATCACAGTACCCCCCCTCCCCCACTAAGACGCACCACCGGGACGCCAACAATCCAACAAAACCACCCCAAGTGTGGAGGGGGGATAAGCAGAGGCAAAGAATGTGTCCCATGTTCCCTCTGCATGGCCAGGGAGGCCCATATCGGTCTCACTGTCCCTTTCTTTGAAGGGTTTCCTCTCCAGTACCCTCTGTGTTCTCCTGTACAGAGCCCCCTATGGGGAGCCCCTCTGTGTCCTCCAGGGCGGAGTCCCCTACAGGGAGCCCCTCTGTGTACTCCTGGACAGAGCCTCCTCTGTGGAGCCCCTCCATGTTCTGTGCCGCTTACTACTTGCTTGTTCCAAATGTCCAAATAAAGATTGTTGAGATTATTCAAATTTTTGCAAAGCATATCAACTAATAATGGGGTGACATGCACACACAAACCCACACACACACAACACTTTGGCTAGATATATATTGTGAAATCAACATTATAATTAGTATTATCCCAGAAAGAACTGAAAACTCATATCCTCATTTTGATCAAATGACATTCCTACAAAACTGATGTCAGCAACACCTGTCAGGTTAATGCAGAGTGAGGCATATTTGGCTATGTGCCTGTTAATGCATGAATATTCATTTTAGCTTTTAAAAGGTTGTATATAAATTTAAAATATATGTATAATAAATGCATCTGAATTTGGCTTGTGTCATAAATAATGAGAGGCTTTAGCATCAGGATCAGTGAGTTAAAAGTCTGTCCTATCAAATAAATTAACATTTTCCCCTTGATTTGCTCCCTTAGGCACACAGATACCCTTTAGACAGCCCTGTCTTTGGTACGTCACTGACTAAGCAATATTTTATGGAAAGCAGCAGCCTTCCCACTCAAATCACTCACTCCATTTATGCTTCTGCTCAATTTGTAAATGTTCATATGAACAGTATTTGGAACTGCTTTTGAAATGTGTATTAAAGCCACTTGCATTTTGCACTGGGTAACTTCAGCATTTTGCTAAGACCCAGATCACTCATGAAAATGTCTGCCAAGATTGACAAAGGCTATACTGCCAGTGTACAACTGATTCTGAAAGATATGGCAGTCTATTAGGCATAACTAAATATATTGGGACAAATCTCTTAATTTTGTAATTCAGGTGGCACCTTATCTCCAATGAAGGGCTTCAACATATCAAGACATTTTGGACCATGTCAACCTCCAACTTTGAGGTCACAGTTTGGCAAAGGATGTTTTCTATTCCACCATGACTGTGCCCCAGTGCACAAAGCGAGCTCCATAAAAACGTGGTTGGGTGAGTTCAGTGTGGAAGAACTTGACTGGCCGCACAGAGCCCTGACCCAGCACCTTTGGGATGAAGTGGAATGGAGATTGTGATCCAGGCCTTTTTGCCCAACATCAGTGTCAGGCCTCATAAATTCTCTAGAGAATAAATGGGCAAAAACTCCCACAGAAGAGTGGAACTCCAAGAAGAGTGGAAGCTGTTATAGCTGCAAAAAGCAGACCAACTCCATGTTAATGTACTTCAATCCAATGTCATTAACATTCCGGTCAGTGTAATGATCAGGTGTCCCAATACTTTTATACATATGGTGTAGCTACAAGTAATACAGTGGCCTTGGAGTGTTTATATCAATAGACTGCTTCTTCAGAGCAATCAGTGTTATGAAGGTTTAAATTTTAAGAACAGAGATTCTGTGTGTAGGCAAAGTTCCTGTTCCAGGTTTGGGTCCGCTTTGAAGGGCTACTCAGGACAGCTGGGACAAGTTTATTCCAGGACATATGCAGCATAATTTTCGGTTCACATATACATGCTGCATCACTGTGGAACTCTGACACTCTGATATTTTTTCTCAGATTCAGCTGCCCGCTGTGGTGGTGAAAAAAAAAAAAAAAACGAAAGCAAAAAAAAACCAAAACATTGTTTTGACAGACTGCTCCTGATAAAATGTAAAATATCCCAGATTCTGGACACTTCCAGAGGCAGACGCGCAGGTGCCCCTGTTGCATAATTCATGCGACTTTCGATCCTCACACTGGCCTGATTTCCTGTGAAGCCTGGGCCGCTGAAATTGCTCCACTGTTTTCTGATTGTTCCTCTTGCATGCAGTAAACACACAGTTCATCTAGGCTCTGGATTCAGCCCCCAGAGGAAAGACCCTCATTCAGTCAGTGGGCTTATCTATTTGTTGATTGCTTATACTATGTTTGCTGAATTGTGATAGCTGAAATGTTTATTGAATTGAACTGCGATAGCCTTATCTCCTATTGAATACACGTGTGTGACTGTGTGTAGCGTAGGAGCTGATAAATTAAGGAAGCTTTGTGCCAGCTTTGTGCCAAATTTGAGGCATAACTTCACCCTATCCTTCCCCTCACTGTGCTGGTTTGGCACGCCACTTGATAAGCTGCTGCTTTACACAGGTGAATGTGGCTGAAATGATAGAGCATGACCCTGAGAGTGCGAGGAGGATGTGTTGCTGGAAGATTAATGCAAAGCAGCCCTGGATTGCAGCTTTTCTTGCCTGAAGCATAGCGCAGAATGTGGTCGGCTCTACGGAAGCAGCTCTGTGATTCCGGCACTGATAGAGAAAAGTGGAACTACAGGAAAAAGTGACATCAGAAAGAATGCATAAAGCAGAGAGAAACAGTGAGAAACGCTTACTGTCATATCATTTAAATAGGGAAATGCATCATAACGGCTGTGAAATGTGCAACTTGTCTGAAAACCTGCGCCGGATACAGCCCACCTGAATATTATGGGTGAATGTGTTTACATGTAGACAATAACACATTTATTTATATGCTCGCTTGTAAATCTTACCTGTTTGTTTGCAAATTCCAGGTCAAATGGCTTGTTTTTCTACAAGCAATACATTACTCTTTTACATATCAATAGAATTCTACACCATTGCCAGGGAATCCTGACACTTTTTACAGCAAGTAAGCATTGAAAAGTAACATCGCACGGATATCCAAACTGGAAGTGTCAAGCTAAAATATAAACATATCAATCAGCCTGAAACGTAAACTATAAATTGGTAGTATGTCTTACTTAATATTTGGTGGCAGACACCAGTGCCGAAACCTTGAGTATCCACTAATAAGATACCAATCCTCTACCATATTTTCCCCTGTCTTCAACGACCAAGCTGTTGGTTATACATTTGTCTTGATGCAGCTAATCTTACCCTACATTTCAGTTCCTACAAACAGCAGCACACTAATAGTATTTTTAGTTGTAACTTTTCTGATAACACATCCACTGATTTTGTATCAACCCAATATCGATACCCATACAGCTTATAACCATGGCTAATTAAACATCATGCTGTAAAATGAGAAAATATTGGCATAACCAAACATGTCTAGCAAGTAAACAATTTTGGTTGATAAAGCTTTTTTTCTCCAAACCAGGGATTCGTTTTTGGCCTATTTTGGTCAAGCTGGTATGTTAGACTGGTGTAGACAGCTTACTAGATTATAATGGGGTTCATTTTTATTGTCGCTCACTTGCATCACTTGCTATTTTGACAAGACGTAAAGTGTCAGGCATAAAATGTTTGCAGTGTTTTAAACAAAACGTTTCATCATTAAACTGGGAAAATCTGGTAATTACAAGTTGTGTCACTTCTTAATTATAAAAACATCAAGCTGCAAGACAGACATCAAAAGAACTGTGGGGAAAAGATCTCCAGTCTTTCTAACTGTTATGATGAAAAAATCCTAGAAATAAATAATAGATGTATGTAATTAATTGACTAGAATGAACAGTGATGTTCGGTATCATTACTTCAAAACGTACATGACGTATGTGAAATTGGGCAATAACATATCATGTGAAAGAGATCATTCTGTCATATGTGAACACACAACAACACACAGAGTGAACAGCACAAAATTATTCCTCGTCATTTAACCCATTCACCAAATGAAGCAGTGGTAGGCCAGGAGTACCACACCCAGGGAGCAGTGTGTGGGGATGGTACCTTGCTCAGGGTACCTCAGAGGTGCTAAGCAGTCTTGAACCCACGACTTCCTAATCACAGGACAAACACCCTAACCACTAAGCTGTAACACCACCATAATGAAAACATGACAAAAGTCACCTCTTTTCTTTGAAAGATTGTAGGAAGATATATGAAATATATTAAAATGTCAAACAGCATTTCAACAAAAATACATATGCAAAAACACATAGGAGCATGTCATCAATCACTGGTTTATCCACCCGAAGCAGAGGGACAAAAACAACAGAGATAGTGATCTAGCTAATCAGATCAGTCTTGTTTGATATGAATAACAGTAATCAGTAAACAGTCATCTTTAAAAAAATGGTAGATAACATTGAAATAACGGAGTTATCTAGTCTGAACAAGATATACACTGACCAACCAAAGTGGATAACATTGATTATCTCATTACTGTAGCACCAGTCAAGTGTTGGGGTTTATCAGGCAGCATTTGAACAGTCAGTTCATCACACTGATGTGTTGGATGCAATGGAAAATGGGCAAGAGTAGGGATCTCAAAGAATCTGACAAGAACCAAATACTGATGGCTAGATGACTAGGTGAGAGCCTCTCCAAAACAGCAGGTCCTGTGTGGGGTTGCTGGTATGCCATGGGCAGTACCTACCAAATTGGTCCAAGGAAAGACATCCAGTGAACCAACAACAGGGTCCAGAGCACTCAGAGCTCACTGATGCACATGGGGAACAAAGGCCAGTCCATCTGGTCTGATCCCACAGACACCTGCTGTAGCACAAATTGCTGAAAAAGTTCATGCTGTCTCTGGTAGAAAGGTGTCAGGACACACAGGGCATCACAGATTGCTGTACATGGGGCTTCTCAGTCGCAGGCTGGTCAGAGTGCCCATGCTGACCTTGTCCACTACTGAAGGCACCTACATTGGGCACAAGAACATAAGAACTGGACCAAGAAACAATGGAAGAAGGTGGACTAGTCTGATGAAACATGTTTTGTTTTACATCAAGCAGATGGCGGTGTGTGCATTGCTTTACCAACAGATGGAGGTGGTGTGATTATCTGGGTGATGTTCTGCTAGGAAATTTCTTTGTCTTTTCCATCAGTCAAGATTTTAGTTGTAAACTTCAACACAAAGTCACCAGGTATAACAGTTTGCTTTACTATTTGTGTGCTGCAACTGCTTACAAACGATTTTGAAATGTATATAACCCTAGCAATAATATAATAATAGCCACAAATACAAAAGCTTCATTAATAAACCCTTTGAAGTAGGCAATCTTTTTCTTAAATGATGAACCTATTAACCTAATAAATGTCATTAATTTCAGAAAATTTGTCTCTAAACTAAATCCAGCATTTTCTGAAACTCATCAAAATAGCCAATTAGTACAGTATAATTTACAATCACATATTATAGGAAAGAGTCAGTGTCCCAGGTCACCCAGCCCCAGCTCTGCACATCCATGTTCCCACAGGGATTAATTTGAGACTATCTGGTAACACCCTAGTGGTTTCAGGGTTCTGATTCCCTTCTCAGTACGTACAATTACAGGTCTGATGTTTCTCAGCCCTCAGACTGGACTGGACACACCAGCAACATGTATTTAGATCTCCTCCAAATTGCACTAAACAAACCGTCTGTCAGTATGAGTTTGGCAAGATTGAAGGTCACTGATTGTGACAGTAGAACTCCCCCCACATGTAGCTTTAATCAT
>JBBMFX010000101.1:34527750-34537750 GCA_037832545.1 Rhabdalestes septentrionalis | reverse complement strand
ATTCAGCAAGTAAGATGTGAAGATCTGTTTATGTGTCTGCTGCTATTTCAGATCGGTCAGAGTGAGAATGTTGTGTCCTCGACTGTGGAGAGTGGAAAAGAAGTTGAAGAGAATCTGGAGCATTTGCATTTCAGGGGATGAATCCGTTTGCCGCTGGTTTCTGAAGAAGCTAATTATCCTACTGGTCTAAGCAGAGCCTCAGAAAATGACTGCAGGTACAACTGCTGTCACTGGGGTGGTGCTCTCAGGTGTATATATTCAGCTTTAGTGAAACAGCATGTAGCAAATTTAATTGAAATTGCTTTCACCAATTCACCCTATTTGTTCCATATCATATGCAGTGGTTTTGTGCAATGTGTGCAATAAAGTGCATGTGCACCCACACAAGGCAGAAGTGTGAGAGAGGAGTCCTAAAGAGTGTCCTGAGGCAAGGAGATGTGGAAGCAGCATGTACGAATCCTTATATTCAACTAAGTCATGGTGCTCCTGTCTGCAAGTGTCACTAGCAGAGGCTAATGCAACATTATCATCGACCACATCTGGCCATGATGACTCATTTTATGTAATATTTTATACTTTCTAGGTTGACCAGAAAACTCCCCTTTCGAGTCTTCGTTCTGTCCAAGGTTCTTCCTCCAGTTGAGGAAGGAAGCTCGCCCCATATCAGCCTAAGAATGTAGCGATAGGCTCCAGAAGTCCGTGCGACCATGATGAAAAATAACCTGCTCATAAGTGGCTCAGAAATTTGGACCAACATTATGATTCCCCCTTTCATGACTATATCTACTTCTTCTCATTCAAATCTTCATTTGAGACGTAATAGCTAGCAGTAGTTTGCACCTTTTGAGTTGACTTTGCCCACTATGTATGTTTTGACTAGTTTTTTGATAGCTGTTAATAATGAAGTGTCACCCTCACTTATTTGTTCTTTTTGTAACATATCGGTTGGGATCCTTTGTACTTTCCGCACTGTGACTTCAGAGTGCAGGTGGACTTTTCTGAAGAGAACCCTGCAAACTAAATGCATAGGAAACTGATCTGCATCCACCATCTTTATTCTAGCTTTGCTCTATTCATTTTACTCAGCCATCATTGCTGATATAAATGTACTTATCAATTCATAAATATTTAAAAATAAATAATTATGTTGTTGCAAGAACCTCAGCCTGATACTGCACATACAGCAGCACATATATCCACTATATGCCACATAGTTTTTGCTAAAGTCTTTTATATTTAATATTTAAGTTTTTAATTCTCTTTTTTATTTTTGCATTCTGAAAATTCTGTCTGTGTCACCTCACATTTGCAAAAAAGGTATTTCACATGTAATTTGCAGGGTTGTGTATGGGTTTGAACTCTGTAGCAATACCTTGCAGTGCTGAGTTGCTAGTCTGGGTTACCAGAGGATTCTCTTGAACAGGGTTGGATGTCAGTCACGTATTGTGATGGCACTGGGCCTCATCCTTACAAGTCTCAGAAGACACTGAGCACTTTGATACTTGAAGCTTTGAGAGGGAGGGGTACTTGAAACTGCAAACTTAGGTTTTCTCAACATGGAAAGGCAGAGAAAGACAGTGAGTGAGGTACTTTTTTTTTGATGTGACACAAAGTAGTCAATAGAATTTTAAATCAAAATTTCATTGATTCATCATTCGTTGTCAGGAGGGAACACTGGCATAAATAAAAATTACCTATTTTCTTTTGAAACTATCTGTTGACATTAACAAGATGGTGCATAAATATAAAAAAGAGATGTTTTTACCTTAATTGCCTCAACCTCGATAATTTTTTAAATGAATGCTG
The DNA here is from genome assembly GCA_037832545.1 of Rhabdalestes septentrionalis. Lineage (NCBI taxonomy): Eukaryota > Metazoa > Chordata > Actinopteri > Characiformes > Alestidae > Rhabdalestes > Rhabdalestes septentrionalis. The sequence continues at coordinate 34,535,944 of JBBMFX010000101.1, read as the reverse complement.
CCCTTAAAGGCAATTGCACTGAAACAATGTTGAAACAGTCTGGCATTCGCTCACGAGTACAATCAAAACAACATTTACAACATCGACATCAGCAGTAATTGAATCGCTGAATCAGTTTTTTTTTTCTCCTGAGTATAATACAAGCATGTAGAAAATATTGACACCATGTCTCTGCAGTCAGGAATGTGAAGAGCCCTCTTCCCTTCACAATGAAGCCTTTTCATCTTGCAACACATCAACACTCTCCTTCATAAGGCATATTCACACTGCATGAGTTCACTCTCTTGGTGTCTTGCTCCATGCATTATGTGACATGTCAGAGAGGGCTGAAAGATAAGATGTTTAAATCACAGGAGATGCAATTATATTAGTTACAGATTAAATTATTTGGATTCCTTGAATATCTAGCTGCATTTCTGGAATAAAATGCAAACTTTGATTACATGGTTGCTTTAAACCAGCACTTGGAGACACCTCAACAAAAAACATGCCCTCCAAAAAATCTAACTACATGGATTTAAAACCGGGCTCATCTGACACTCTTCAGTCAGTATCCAGCGCTCTACTACTGGTCCACCGAGGGAGCATGAACTTGCTGGCTCTTACCAAGCCATTTATGGATAAGAATGACTAAATGGGTAGCTGCATACACAGGCTGATTATTTTTAATTAACCCACAACAAACACTGGCATATGTCCTTGTTTTTATAATTGACCTTAGATTTAGTGTCTTGAAGTCTGCTGTGTGTTTGTTTCTCTGTGTTTTGTCCCTTACTGGCCACCACTCTTTCAAACATCCACTCTTTTTCACCATATTTTACTGAAGCATCTGGACCATTAAAACTGATTTTATAAATGATAAGTCCTCAGCCCTTGTTTAGCACTATATCTGATATTGATATTTTAATGTTGGAACTTCAATATGGGCTCTGAAAAGAAGTGGCACAAAAAAAAAAGTCATAATAGTGTATATAATGGCACATATTATTAATATCAATAAAGTTAAAGGTGGGCAGTGGCCTGGAGATCGTTCGACCAATCAAAAGCAGACAAAGACCCATGTACTCGTGTACACATGCGCATATGTATAGATACAGGGCCATCCAATCCACAACCAGTGGCCAGTATGGTACACGTTTGGCATTTGAGCCTCTAAGCTCAGGTCTGGACATCACTTTATAGAAAGTATTCTCATATTTTAAAATGCATTTAGGAAAAAAGAATAAAAATTTTCCAAACTGTTTGATTTATTCTTCGAGTCACTGGGTACATTTTATTTGAAATAATGAATAACTATAAGGTTAAGGCAAAAGGATGGGTATACATGTGCATATGCATGTGCTATAAATATTTCTGTAAATGTGTGGGAGTGTGATGACACAGTAATTAACGTGTGCTAAATTCACAAGGTCAGAATAAATAATTAAAGCATTAGTGACAGAAAACCTGCAGACTAAAAGCCGGAGCAACAGAGATCTGTTCGAACCTCACCGCACACGTCACCCAGAGTGCAAGGATTATTAACGGTGCAATTAAGCATATCAAATATTAGAGGTATGACTAATATTACAGTCATACTTCAGGCAGCTTCAAACAGATGGTGTTCTTACCCTAGTAGATGCCAGCACCTGCTAGACCCAGAGTTACAAGAGTTACAGCACTACAGAAAGCAGTTCGTAGTTTACGAATAACTGACAAAAAAAACAAGTGGTTTTGCATTGCTGGTGTGTATTAGCTGAAAGGAATGGGATGCCTGTGGCATAGCGAGTCAGTTCCACTATCCTAATATTAGAGGTTCTTTTTGGGCGGAGCAGGGAACACTACAGTATGCTACTCTGTGAATAGTGGGCTGAACTTTTGCGGCTTAATGAGATTGTAAAAGATCATCTGCTGTCCCCCATGGGAAAACCCCTTTGACAGAAGCGGCATTCGTCCTCCACACTTCACCACCTGTTTTTCCCCTCTCGCCTTGCAGAGACTGTCTTTTTATAGCCTCTGTCTCTCATTTTTCTCCCTGCAGCTCCTTTTTCACTACTCCCTCTCTCTTTGCTCATCTCCTCCGCTGGCCAGAGTGGCGTCACACAGCAAAAGGCACCCAAGACCTTTTCCAGGTAATTGAGGCCCCCAGCTCACACAGCTAATTTGTGTGACTCTTCCTAGGAGCCACCCAAGAGACAAAAACAGAAAGAGAAATAGTATGCGGAAAGGAAAGAATAACTCGCCAGGACACAAAATGTTAATTGGTTTCCTACAGGCCTAACTGACAGGCTTGGTAAAGGTTGGGGAGCGTTTCACAGAAGTGGGGGACGAAGTTTAATGGTCAGTGACTGAGAAGGAAGTGTTATACAACTGTCACCACATGTGACTGCTTTAAAACATTTCTGCCTCTTAAGTACCAATTTAAATGTTCTGTACTGGGGGATGTATCCTTGATGTTGGAACAAAAACCCTGTATCTCCAAAAATGTAGAAGAGAAATATAAAATGTTATTCATTCTTTCATTCTTTTCAAATGCTATACATATATTTGTAAAAATATATATACAAATAATAATAAAAAAATATATATAAAATGTGTATATATAGCATTTATATATTTGTGTATATATATTTGTGTAATTCTTAACAAATGAATTCATTGAATTGTCTCAAGCATTGAATTCATTGAATTGTCTCAAGCATCATTTTTAACATTTAACAGGAGACACCAAGTGTCACTGGCCAGATCACAGGAACCAAACAGAATAATCTCTCAGTTTCTCTGACAGTATTAGACATCTGGTCTTTGATTTCAAGAAGGCAATTACTGAATCTCTTTTAAATCTAGCCATTGTCACACTTTAAAGGCAAATACAATTGCGTATCTTCAGCATAGCATATGACAAAAAAGACTGGGCTTAAAACAGAGCCCTGAGGGACACCAAAAAAGAATGGGCAAGAGAGAGAAAGAAGAGGTTTATTGTAAAAGTTCTTAAGTGATAGATATAAGGCTGATAAATATGATGATGCATTGTTTTTGAAATATGAGTGATGCAAATACATGTGGAGTGTGCTTCATCAATTTGTCAAACAAAAGCTTTTTCCAAAAGTGCTCTTGGCCTTGACTTCCTGTAATGCCTGCTGATAAGCTAGTGGGCCAAGGCCTGAGTCAGGAGAGGAAGCCACCATGAATCAGCCACAGAGGCCATGTGACCTTCTGAGAGCTGATCTCCATCTTTCCCCCACTTTCCTCCAGTCAATAATGGTATGACAGACTGGGACACGCAAAGATGGAGAGCACACAGGAGCTTTTATATTAGAGCCACTAAAGGAAAGGAGAGGAAGATGGAGAGAACTTCACTATTCTCAATATCTGTCAAATTACCTTTCATTCACAACAGCAGATTTACATTTAAAAAAGGGAAAAAAATGACACATGAATGAAAGGCTTGGGGCACCTTGCTAAATTCTATTCTCTGGGCCACTATGAGATGGAGAGTGAATGCAGGAGGAGCGGACATCATTACTATCAAAAGCAAGTAGTAATTCCACACTTTTTTCCTCTCAGCTCTTCATATAAACAAGGACACAGATAAACACTGCCCATACACAATATATCTGAACTGCATGATATGATATTGTGGGAGAAGGATGTGGCTTGAATGGCTGTGTCAGTGCTTATCCAGCCAATCTGTCTTTGCATCAGCCACAGCACAAATGATGAAGTTTGAAGGAGGCGGATGAAAGACACTCAGACTTTATGTTCACAAGCTGCAGCCAAGAGCTCTACAGCCCTAATCATGTGCTGCAGCACCAGCCAGCAGACACACTCCTCAAATCCTGCCTGTCTCTTTCAGCTTCAGCATGTTACAGTGTTTTGCCAAGGAAAATAAAGATGCGCTTTTGCTCAGTCTTTTTTTGTAATTACATTCAAAGTAATTACAGTATATGTACATTATTTTAATTACTAGGTTTGCACCTTCATTTAGAAATGCCAGAACATCTCATGCAAAATGTTAAACAGAAACGAAATGCAAAGGAAAATTGAAAAGGGTGTTTTTTCATTATAGATTTCACCTGAAAAAAAAAAAAAACTGATCACATTCAAATAATAAAATATCCCCTCTTACACAAAATTGGTATTGAATAAACAATTTGAATCCACGTTTACAACAGAATATCTCTGTTTTTTCCAAAAAGCTCTGAGTGAGAAATAATTCGTATCGAATGTTTTTTAGGGTGAAGTCACAGTTGACTATCATAGCACCATCGATTTTAGGAATCATCTGAGTGACAGAGGTAATTGGTGGAGAAGGACTGCAGGGGGCTGAGAGTACACTGAGAGTGAGGCAAAATGGGGGAGTACATCAGGTCCCTTTGGAGCTTCTATTTTACCGTCTCTCTGATGGAGCTGGCCCAGGAGCCCAGAGAGCTTTCCCTTCATCTCCATCTCACCTCCCCCAGTTCTTTTCTCATTACATCTTTGACCTCTTCTAGTACTTTTTTATGGGCACCTTGATGTCCTGAAGCCGTGTCCATGCTACTTCTCTTTTCAGCTGCTGCACTGACACCTTTCAGCAGGGTATCTAACCAGGCTGAGCTGATCCCCAAGGAGCTCAGTGTCTTTGTTGATGGTGGGCTAGGTACCCATCCCCCGCTGCAGCTCTGCCATGGAGGTCCCTCCATCTAAGCAGCAGTTTTATGGGGTTCACGCAAGAGAGAAGCCTGCTCCTCTGGGGAGTTTCATCTTTTGGCTCTGTCTTCTGCAGTGCGTCTGTTTGTGTGTGCATGTCTATTTTTCTCCTCTCTTGTTTATGCCGCTTAGAAATAGAGGTCATATTGTGACAGTCTTTCAGGGAATCAAAACACCTGCCTGTTTCCTGCTTGCTCTCTTTCACTTTTTTAAGAGAGGTATGTATGACAAGTCTTCAGACGTTTGTGCCCTCTTACAATGTCTGCATGTATCTATATCTTGCACCGTATCATGCCTAGTGTAAATAAGACCTTTGGTGCTTGTTCTTTCAATATTTTTTCTGACTTGAGTCTTTAAACATTGCCTATGGGTTTTCTTTCTTCCACTTGAAATGCCTGCCCTCTGAATGAATCCGCCTATGTCTCAGAAACCTGTCAAATTCATAGCAAGTCAGGCTTACCTTAGTGTTGGCATCAATATACCATCTTGTTGGTCAGAGGGGTCGGACAAAGTGCATAGAAAAAAAAAGTTGTAATTTTAACAAATCACGCACACAATTAGTTATCATAGACTCAGAACAATGAAACAGAAGAAACACTTCTTGTTTTCTACAGAACATGATTACCAATCAAATCCTTTTTTTGGCGAATGAGATGTGTAAATGTGGTTCTAGGAAAAGAGCATTCATTTGTAAATAGCCTTCACATTAAGCGGTCTTAGTGAATTTGAAGAAACCACACTTAATGTTCTATACCAAATAAATGTGTTTCTTGAAAACTTCACTTCAAGCCACATTCACTTATGTATTAATAGTGTAATGGTTTCTTCATCCTATAAATTAGGGGAAATCACTAATTCTACATAAAGTTAGCACTTAGAATTCAGGGTATTAGTAAAATATAAACAGTGTAAAACTGTCAAACATCGTTTTTTGTCCTTCTACATGCTCAAAATTTACTGGACGTACTTTCAGCATGTATTTGCTCAGCTGCTCTCCAGACACCACCACGACTATCCTGAAAGTTCTCTCGGGTTTTTGTGTTTTTTCTGCTAATAAAATACATTTGGGCATTTTGGTTTTTTTTTGCGTGGAATAACCCAGTAACAGTTTTAATGGTTACATTTTTTTAAATTCCAATCATTTTAGTTCTGTGTGACATACGAACACCAAACAAAGTTCGAGTATCAACACAAATTGGGAAAACCTCCACATATGATGCTGTTTTTACTGTATGACTGTGCTTTACCATTTGTTGAGTGGCACAGATCCATGCAGCATCCATGCACTCATGTTAAAAATGGTTTCTGGAGATTGATGTATTAAAGATGTGAAACTATTATAAACTGCTATACTACACCATATAAACTCATCTATCATGTATCTTTTAATGGTTAAACATTGAAGCAAATTATTGTCAGCTGTATTATATAGATGCCATGTTTGGTAAAAAGGATGAGATATTTTTGTGTATTCAAATATAATAGACAGTTTTGACTAAATGACCCTGTTGCAGGTTTTTGCTAAATATCTACTTTCAATCTTAGTCTGTTTTCTTAGTCCTTGGGTTGGGATTAGTTTGCACCATGTACTTTTTCCTGGAAGCTTTCTGAATGAAAAATCCCTTTTAGGTTAATCACTGCCAATCATCCAAAACAGCCCCAAGAGGACTTCAATTCACATCTAAATGATCCTGATAAACATATTCTATTGGTGTTTTTGTTTTGCGCATGGCTTGCCTAAATGAGTCTCAGATCATACACAGGGTAAAATAGTTTGGTTTAATTGGTTAGCAAGATAGTAGCTAATGATTCTTTATTCTATTAAGCACTCAGTTGCAATTGGTGCCTTTTTCATGATTTATTTACTTTCAAAAGTCACCGCGCTGCTGTCTGACATGCTAGGGAGGATCTCTCCTGTGTGAGAAAGTCTATCATGCTATGATTATAAATAAATCTAGTAGTTTTCGGGAGCTGTAAGACTGTGCCTCATCCTCCATGTACCATGAGTAGCGTCCTTGCACTTGTTTGTAATGACGGAGCTTTAGTGAGCCAAGTGATTTCACAGATTAAGGCACACTTGCTGAGTAATTTGAATTCGGATGAATTTGGCACTGCTTGGCAACCAGAAGAGGAAGCTTGTTTGCTTTGCTGTGTGGTTTCCTAAAGTGAATAATAAATGATTTTCTCTGGCCTCCATATGACCAGGCCTGCAGACCATTAGACCATTAGACTAATGCCAGACAGCACCTCGTTAGACCCTGTTAATGTGTACAGATGATAAAAAATAAACTGAATCTATGTTTTTTAAATGTATAATTATATTCAAATGACCATGGGCTTAATTGCAGTGAGTGAGAGTGTGTGACATACCACTGTTAACAGTAAAATCCTACAAAATCCTTACCAAAAAATGAATATAGGATTTATATTCTGTGGCCATAACATGCTTTTCCTCGCTTATGAAACATGTGCAGAATTCCTCACTGAAATCTCTGACACAAGGAACTCATCAGTCAGATCCCAGTCACTGCTCATATTCTCTGATGCCTGCATGCCTGTCTCCACTGCTTTGAATCCATTTCAGACTTTAATCAAATGGTTCTAGCCCGGTGTGAAGTGATGTATCTGTGAGGCAGCGGCATAAGCCGTGGTCTGCAGGGCATATCTGTCATTTGCCTTAATGATAACCTTTAGATTAGTGAGAGGAATTACACACTTGCCTGCGCTCTTTCAGGACATCCCTGTCATCCATCTGAGAGCGATTCCTAGACTATCTGTGTGAAAGAGTTTGTGTGTGTGTGGGTGTGAGTGTGTGTGTTCAGCTTTCATGTCCCATTGATCAATTATGTTTTAGCAGGCATGCTGTTATGATGCTTCTCAGCGAACCGCGAGACTCTGTGGTCCATCACCTTTCTCTAAACATGGACTGCAAGCCCAGGAGAGATCATCTCTTTGTGTGTGTGTGTGTGTGTGTGTGTGTGTGTGTATGTGTGTGTATGTGTGTGTTGGTTTACCCATGAATGTGAGTGAAAAAAAGAGAAAAACACCAGCTACTTTCTAAAATGTTTCTCTACCTTCTTCTCTTCCCTTTCTCTTTTCCTATTCTGCACTTTCCTCTCCCCTGTTACATGATTATCTCTCTCGCGCATGCACACGTGATTGCACTTTTTGTGGTATATATTTTTACAGCATATTCTTACCTGTATTTTTGCTTTCTTTTGTTCTCTCTCCCTCTCTCTCTCTCTCTCTCTCTCTCTCCCTCTCTCAGGGACACTGCAGTAAAATTTAGGACTGTCTGGCACTCAGAAGTCCTTGATAAAAGTGAGGAGAAGAAATGATGGAGACAGATTGAAAGCCTTAAGGAACCTGGAGCAGCAGCAGTTTGGACTTAGGGGAAGTGGAGTAAAGAAGAATTCTTTAAGATAAGTTTAAGTTTAATAGGTCAGCACAGAAGAGAGAGAGAGAGAGAGAGAGAGAGAGAGAGAGAGAGAGAGAGAGAGAGAGAGAGAGAGAGAGAGAGAGA
>JBBMFX010000101.1:34515928-34527650 GCA_037832545.1 Rhabdalestes septentrionalis | reverse complement strand
AAATAGTGTTTGTCTGTTCAGAGTTCAATGGCATGTTGTAAAAGGGAATTTATTCTGAACAGTTTTGTTATGAAGATTATAAACATCCAAAAGTAATCAACACCCTCACTTCTATTGCTGATTTCAAATTAAGAATTGACTCAAATTAAATCGGCATGCCAATGTTCAATGTGTCTGCCAAATGCAGAACAACTGGAAAAGGATGATTCACTCAAGCACCGGTTTTTAAAATGAAAGAATGGATCCGTGGAAAATGCCACATCCACAAAGAAGACACTCAGCAAATGTTTTGCCGAGACATCATTTACTCTTCTCCTTTATTCTTACTTCATCTTCTCTTTTTCAATTACAGTGTGGCACTGCACCAAAGAATGACTTTAGACTGAAGCAGCTTTTCTGAGAGCCTTTCTCAGGCATTCTTATGATGCCACATCAAGGACACTTCCAAAGAAAGCTGTGTAAAAGCACATCAGATACCAGATGATACTTATCCTATGGCTAATCTTGACGGTGAGTACAAAATTGCATAAGGTCTGCCATGTAGTGGAAGGCTGAATCGCCTTCAGGACAATCAAGTAGTTTAGGCACACACACAAAGCTGATGCAAATTGTACAAGGGAACAGATGAGTGAATGAATGAATGAATGAATGAATGAATGAATGAATGAAGGAGTGAATGAATTATTGATTGAACGAATGAGTAAGTAAATTAATTATTAGATCTGATATGAGATGAAGACTGATTCTCTTTCCAAAAACGGAAAACAAAAATAAAATTATAAACATACAATTATGTGCAGAAGATTGTCCTGTTGAGTTTTCAGTTAAAATAATATACATATGCATGCACACACTGTGCACAGTTCACATTTCTTCTTTTGCTCCCAGACTTTTAATGTAGTCTTGAGGAGAACAGTTCTCAAGGTTTCCTAAAGGACTTTAGTGAGAGGTCCTTCAGGAAGAAATCTCTCATTTTCAGTCCAGTCCCTGAACCAGACATTTCAGAGAAATGTTTTTTATTAAGACACAGTGACCTACGTGTGAATCATTCAAACAGAATAAAGATAATCTAACTGAAGTCCTGACCCAGTGAAGAACCTGAAGTCCTGACCCAGTGAAGAACCAGGAACAGATGATTCCAGCAGATGATGGTCAGGTGGTGATCAGTGTACTGGTGGTGCTGAATTCTGAGTGGCTAGGCCCTTTGCAGCCTGTCACACACACACACATGTATATGCAAGTGTGGTTTGATTACTGTCATGCAATGCAGTAATTTTTTTTTTTTTCAAATGCAGGGCACAGGCTACTTCAAATCGTGCTGCATTCATAGATTGCGGACATTGCTGATGTTTCCCAGCTTCAGATATCATTCTTTAAATTGTAGAAAAAATGCATTTTAGAATCAGAATCAGAACACCTCATCAATCCTGGAGGTAATTGCTATTGAATTAACAGCAAAGACACAGACTCCAGGGTAGTGACATACACTCCCCTGAAGACAGCATGTAGGAGCAAACAAGCACATGTACAAGTCAAAAGTAAAAATTAAAAGAGCTGTTAAGATATTAATTTCCCTAAACCTGACTAGAATTCAAGACTAGAAGCACAGATGAATCAGTGCCCAGTGCAAGATAGCACAGTTAAGCCAACTTCCTCAATGCTAGGTAACACAGATTGAATCTTGAGTGTGGAACATGATTTTGAATCGCATGACTGTGGAACTTTATATGAATTATTAAATTAACTTGACACCTCTAATATAAACATATATATTTGGCAACAGTAAATTTCAGTCTGACTAAAAAGAGAGATATTTCACCCTCTGTTGGCTAATAGTGGTTTGTGTGACTGAGCTACAGTACCCTGTATGATTTTCTTGCACATTAAGGTCCTGATAAAATTCAGAAAAAAGGTGAAAATTACAATGATTTTCAAAACAAACACAATGATGCACTGGCAATGAGGTTGAACTCCATCCCATCTCAAACAGATTAGATTTCCCCACTTGACTGTGTGCAGTACAGAGGTAAGTTCATAACTGAAAATCTACCAGTTCAAAATTCCATGGTCTATCCCCATGCAAATAAAACTGCGGTTTACTGGTTCAGGTTGTCACTAGCTGCCTGTGATGTGAGGGCTATATTTATCTTCACAGGGAACACATTTGCTAAAATAAGCGAAACTTAGTTATGGGGTGTGCAGCCTCTATAGCTCTGCGAGCAGTAAAACATAACACTGTAAATATCACAGTGTGACAGTATGAACTGTCTGAATATCACAGCAATTATGCAAATTTTCAATTAGATTAATGTGAACATGTAATGTGACCCTTCTCAGTTAATTAAATTTGAATGAAGGTCTCTCAAAACTCCTGCGGTCTCTGTGTAGCAAACCCACTGCGCTGTTTAAGACAGCCACATCTTTTAACACAATCAAAATATCCGTTTGAAGGTTTGAGGGTCAAGCAAAATCAGGCAACACCCCAAAAACGGGAGTGTTGTCCTGGATTGCGCACCGCTCACAATGAAACCTGACTTCTTGTTTCTTCTAAAAACCTTTTTTTCCCTCAACTCCTCAGGATGTGATATACGTCTCTCGCTATGACTGGTCTGAAATAGCAGCAGACACATAAACAGATCTTCACATCTTACTTGCTGAATGAGTTCCTGAGTTTTTGTAGGTCACCTCCCTGTAGATGCTGGACGCGCTGCCTGTTCTACAGTGCTCTTCCTGCGCTCTGAACCTCAGAGTGCTTCCTGTCCAAACCCTCTGACAGATTAAGAGCAGTCATAAATTCACGTCCCACTGGAGAGCTTTTCCACTTCTAAAACATTAGGGCAGCATGGCTTGACCACTCTGTCCAACATAAATCTTCAGATTGACACATCACCACCCGGAAAACCTCTGCCGCTGCATCAACGCGTCATGGGAAGCACGAGAAATAGCCACCAGATGACCTGAGCACTGCTGTGCATCCAGGAAAAATAAATATAGCAATGATCAAGACATGAGTTTTGCTTCTGAAACTAGTTTGCCTAGAAATCTGTAGCTGCTTTACAATTGCTTTTTTAGTTCTTGCCCTCACACCCTCTCAGTTCATATATAGTCGTTCCCCACAATACATATTTTCAACAAAAAAAAAAACCCTTAAAAGCCTATTTATTCTCCTAGGCATTTTAATCTTTTTAAAGACTATGCACCCGGTCCTCTGTTCTGTCTTGTTTTTCTTTTTTTTCACCTGCCATCAGCTCCTGTTTTTCTTAGCTGAAATTATTGTGCAGTTTTCTCTAGTCATTAGTAGGTATATATGTATATATTTTCTTCGTATGTATTAGATTTGTTTTATTGCACTGGCATTCTTTAACATGTATTTTTAACAGAAGAAATAGCATGATATGATACACAATCATTTTTGACTGTGACAAATGCTGAATGAAAAATATGCTGGAAGAGATGCTGATAAAGCCACTTAATGTAAACAACAAAACAGAATATGCAGAATACAGAAAAGCTGAAATATGGCAACTCATGGCACATTGGCTATACAGGCACAGCTACCGATCAACAGATGTTAAATATGTCGATGTCAGTCATTTGAGGCTCAGGTGATGTCAGGTGATGAGAAAATGGTCAGTGGAGCTCAAACCTCCAGACAGTCAAATTATCCACAGATCATTAAACTCTGGAGTCTGTGAGAGTGAGAGGAGCTCTGCTGTTGTGTGATTAGGTTTGAAGAAAGCAGCAGGAAAACCTTTTCATACCTTTATCTGGCAAACAACACAGAGAGAAAAACACTAATCACGGTTGAAGAAAATATATGAAACAAACAATTGCCTATCTATGTATCTATGTATATATGTGTATCTATGTATATATGTATCTATGTATATATGTGTATCTATGTATCTATGTATCTATATATATATATATATATATACATTTTGGACACACCAACTTATCATTCTAAACTATGAATGAACACATGTGGAGTTATGTACTTACCAAAAAAAGATGAAATATCTGAAAACATGTTTGATATTCTGGTTTCTTCACCCTTTGCTCTGATTACTGCTTTGCACACTCTTAGCATTCTCTCGATGAACTTCAAGAGGTAGTCACCTGAAATGGTTTTCCAACAGTCCAACAGTTCCCAGAGGAGTTTAGCAGTAAACAAAGGTATTTGTGCAAAGGTCTTTTTGTTTTGTTAAGTACATCACCTGTTTTGTTAAGTCTATAACTCCACATGTGTTCGTTTATGGTTTTGATGCCTTCAGTGAGAATACATATATATTTACATATATATATATATATATTTTTTTTTTTGTGGTACTATATTTTTTATAATGCTTTAAAATAAACTGATCGCGCAATTCATTTGAAAACTAAACGCCCCTCTGCATTGCAGTACCACATTATTATCAGTGGGGGCAGTATTACCCTACGCCAACAAACGGCGAAGTGACCCGATCTCAGCCAATTGCTAGTGATGAAAGATAAACACACATTGTTAAATAGACAGTTTCACTTCAAGTTACTACCAGAGGGGGATTTGGACAGAAAAGGGGTGATATGTGTGCTTTGTAAAAGTTAATTCAATTGCTTTGGGGTGGAGGTAGCTCAGAGGGTAGGATACTTGCCTCTGGACCATGAGGTCTTGGGGTTGAGTCTTACCTCCAGCATCACGACTGGGTCCCAGTGTGGTAGTTATTTAAAGCTATGTTTTTGTCTTAAGACTGATTCTCTCAGGTTTGAAGATGTTATGCATTTTCTATTCAATTCTATTCTATTCTATTCAGTTGGGTAAAAATAAATAAACAAATCCTTCTTTGTAAAGTACCAAAAACTTAAATAGACCAATAACTCCCCGTCAGTGTATATTTTGGAGAGAAAGTGTTTGATGTGGTAACTGTAAATGTGAGAAAAGGCTTTCATTCCAAAAACTACTCCACCCAAAATTGCTGGAACTACTAAGAATGAATGAGGGCTGAGACTATCTGTGCAAGTTTCCTACTTTTCCTTGTTTTCCTTCCAGTTTGCATTGCTCTTTCTTTCTATGATGTGTATGACACTTGAAAGCCAAACATCACTCCTACTTTAGTTACTGAAGGATGCTGCTGGAGACAAACAAGCAGCGCTGATAGGTAAACACAGTGGAGAGATCCTAATGATAGATGATGTTCAAGCGGAGGTTTGCAAAGACATATTCTCCCTGTCCAAATGCACACAAAGTTAAGTGGTCGATCTTGGGGAAACATAATCACAGCAAATGTCTTAACATCCCTCGACCAGCTGAATGAGATTTAAAGACTGGAGAAGGCTGCTGTGTGTGTCTGTGTGTGCTATTGGTGGGATGAGCAGTGTGTTTCCACAGTGGTGTGTGGAGAGAGAATCATTGAATGGGTGGGGGCTGTGTGATGAACTTACCTGTGAGCTGTGGCAGTCGCCTGAGACGGAGAGGTCAACACAGAGACCTGATGAGAAAGAGTCGACATTTTCCACCTCATTTCCACTGATGGGCTGCAGAATGTAAAAAGATGAAAAATAAGAAATAAGAAGAAAAGAAGTAATTCCAGTTCCCATTCATCACTAGGCTCCTCACAGAATATGCGGCAATGACAGAAGTACCGACCGGGAGAGGATTTTAATGAGACTGGATCTTCTGCTCAAGACACTGTGCACCTTTTAGCTGCTAAAGCTCAGCTGGCATCTAAAATGATTACATTTCTGTACACCACACACACACTTAACTCTTCCTTCTTTCCAAGTCCTGCATGTGGCAATGATGAACTGTTTTATATATTTTTGGGCTGTTAAACTGACACTAGAGGCTTGCAGAACTCCAATATTATATAAAAGAAAATTTCAAGTTTTTTTTTTAAAAGATGCACAAATGGACACTTCTTGCAGTTTGTTTTTTTCTGTAATAAGTTTTTTCTGTGATGGTCTGTATGTCACAGTAATAAAATGTGTTTGTACACAAATTAATGCACTAAAATACAGACAGTTTGCAAAGTCACATATCCCTCCAATGTAAACATCCTTAGATATATTTAGTCTATGGTATTTAAACTGTTTATTTAGTTGATTCAATTTAAAACGAGTAGTTCAGAGTTATATTTCTCTGCACATTGTACATGTATAACTCTGTATGCAACATATGATAAACATCTTGAATCTTAATAGAACATTTTTCAACTGCTCATCCAGCCTGATATAAATGCTGTCAGAGCAAAACTGTGCCTGTCCATGCTGTGTGAAAATTATGTGAGGAATTGAAAAATGGATATGGTCCAGAATAACTTAAAACAAAAATTCTTACATTGAAAAATAAGTCTATTTTCCGTCTCATTTATAGCTACTGTTTTTTTAGAGATTTAATTATTTCAGTATTTTCATGCTTTCAGTATTTTCCTTAAAAACTCAACTGATCTCATACTGTGAATGAATGACATTCCATCTGGGCATGTAAGAAAATAAAGAATGTATATATTTTTGCTTAAATTTTGCATCAACAAAAGCCCTGGCAAAAGCAATGAAGTTGAATAGGTCAGGCCTTACCGCAGTATATTAGCATAAAATTGCCCAAGGTGAGCATGTAATTTCCCTGCACATTCATATTTCAGTGCAATCTTTTGAAATCCCATGTGCTTCTCAAGCAAGAGCAAAACATGGTCACATTAGCAGAGGAAAACAATGGAATATGCCATGTCATGCCAGTCTAGATTAAATGCTTTGGGAAGAAAATAGAAAATTAGAATGAAACAAAGCTGTAAGTATTGCACAAGTTTGCAGCATCCTTGCAACGGCTGTCTTCTGGAGTTGATATTTCATCTCTATGTAGAATACATATTATGTAAAACTATGTGAAGTTGACATCTTCTTTAGACTAGGTGAACAGTAAAGCGGCTAATAAGGGAGCGGTTAAACAGGCGTGAAGTTCACAGAGGAGACTTGTGTTTATCTTCGCAATAACAAAGGGCTTTGTGTCGGGAGGGTTTGTAATCAGCATCTTGTTCTGCTCTCTTTTTTCCACTCCTATCTGACAGCGGCCGGCTGGATTACGGATGTAAGCGCCTCTCAGCCTGCCATTCCAAAAACAACCTCCCAACATTTGCCATTTAATTATTAACCTGCCAATTCTGTCCTGTACTAGCCAGGAGGGAGGCCTTAGCTAATCCACCTTTTGGGTTCATACTCACTGAACATCAAACCCGAGTCCGTGCTTGTGCGAACCCCACAACTGTGTCTGTGTGTGTACGTTTTTCTTCCTGGTCCAACTTGGACGATCAGTGTGTTCTCGATGTAAATCCCCATACTGGCCTGCTTCTTTCCCCATGCGCCAGCCAGACTCCCTTGTAACCATCACCCATCCGCAAGGGAACACAACAGTGGCTTGATTGAAAGGCCTGTTTTTTCATATGTCAGTCATGATTTGAGTCATGCTTTCAGATGTAAAAAGGAAAATCTGTGGCAGATGCTGTTTACAGTTGAATGTACAGTTGAATACGCTAATTAAAAAGAAAGGACAGTGTTCAAAAATGGTATTTGTCAGATTAGAGAGACACTAAATCTAGCGTCCCTGCTGTCAAGCTCGATAGTATGTTTTGACTTCAAAATCTAAAAATATGCCTGTTCAAACTCTGATCAGGTCTATGTATATTAGAACGAACAGGTAGGCAGCCAGTAATTTTCCTATTAGCTCGCATGGCACGGACTGTGTCAGGTGCATCATGCTCTGTGCGTCTCAGTATCAATCTCATTGACAGCTTATACAGGTGCAGACAAGGTGTTCTGGCACCTAATATTAATCATAGTTTGTATAATAAACAGCAGTATTGTTTCGTCTTTGCACAACTCCAAAGCAAAGTACTTCACATTAAGGCATGAAACAGGCTGAGGCCCAGCTGCAGCAACAATCTCTCAAGCCAATTAGTCATGGTTTGTTTTAGTACCACAAGATTTGAGCTCTAAAGATTTGGAACTGGACCACAAGGCAATGGGTGGTTTTGAAATGCATATCATTGACTTTATCTTCAGAGCTGAAGAATTTCCCTTCAATGCATAATTAAATCATTGCCTTTAAACATTTTTCCCTTTCTCTTTTTCAACCTCCCCCCCCCCTCCCCTTTTCTTTTGGACACTGCTGTTAGTGCACCAAAATCAAAGGGAACACACGTTCGCAAAATTGTATTCTGCGCGCGAGGCTGATAATTGTCTCCTGAGTAATGTTTTAGATCTTTATTTATAGTGTTTGGGCCCGTTACTGACCCCATAAACAAACTAATGAATAAAAACACGGTGCTCAAGCTAATCCACTCTACATTAGCATGGCTTTGATTCATCTTGGTTGGTTCTGTCGTGTTGTTTTACATCCACTGCTGAAGGTCATTTGAAGTCTCGTGGATTTACAGAATTCCAGTGCTACCGGCTGATCTAAGGGACGTTAAACATTTATATTTCCCTCATTAGTTCCCTCAAAGAAGAAAGTGGCGAAAACATCTCCTGTAGTGGCATTATAACCGCACTCAGCCTCTCCACAGACAATTGCTGGAGATGTCGGCTGCTAAACTTTATCATCGTGCTTTATATGTTAACTCGAAACGATGTAACTTTCCTTTTAATGTGGGCCCCAGGCAGAATCCATTTAATTCAATACTGCAGCCTTCTGATGTTCTTCAGAAAGCCAAAACACTAGGAATGCATGCATCTCTTCGGGTGTAGATATGAGCCAGGTTCGTGTATGGTAAGAACTGCAAAGTTAATTATTTTGGATGATTAGGTTTTCGCAAAAAATAATTACCTGTCCAACTACATCACACTGACATGCCCAATAGGATCTAACTCTGAAACTATGTACATATGATGTACTATAACATGTTTCATATTTGCTTTTTTTATTTGCCGTTACAATTTAGTTAATCACAAATTTTGACACGTCATATAATTATTACTAGTGAGGATCCTTGTTTTTTTACAGCTCATATTAAATTCTACATATTAGGCAGATCCTTTTAAGACTCATGTCTCGTCTGTTTAAGAAATATGTTTATAAATACATGATTACCATTTACTTCAAATAATTACTATTAGTTAGTATAAATGTTACTCAGTTCAGCTAGACTATATGTATTAGTCAAGCTGGATGTATGTGTGTTGGTAAAAGAAAGCCTAACCCCATATTCTGCCCAATATCACTAAATAATAAGTCCAAGAGGAAGGTTCAATGAAGTGGCAAATGAGGGGGTTGCAAAAAAAAAAAATGTGTGTGAAAAATGGATGTGAGCTAAAGCATTAGCGTCTTTAAGTGAGACTCCTCTTAGATATTCAACCTATGTTTAGAGCCAAGGTTATGAAAATCATTTAGTTAAAACATCCTCCATTCTTTTCCACCCCATGTCCCAGATTTTGCCCCTAATATGTGCATACAGTTGATGGAATAGCGAAGGAGGAGAAGCCTTGCCCCAGAGTGTCAATGATGGGTAAAAATATAGCGAAGCTTGTGTGCCATCTCTTTTCTCCTGAATTGTTGTGGGACTCTTAACACAGTATTCTTATTACCATTCACACGCTGTTACGAAGGAGGGAAGAAAAATGAGACAGAAAAAACCTTGTCCTGACAGACTGCTCCCGATATATAATGTAAAATATCTCTCCATTCCAGACACTTCCAGAGGCAGACGCGCAGGTGCCCCTGCTGCATAATTCATGCGACTTTCAATCCTCACTCTGGCCTGATTTCCTGTGAAGCCCGGGCCACTAAAATTGCTCCACTGTTTTCTGATTGCTCCTCTTGTGCACAGTTCATTTGGACTTCAGTTTTGGCAACAGAGCAGAGGGCTGTGTTTAGTTTTTAGATTGAGATGCAGGATCCCTTCAGATGACCAGATTTTGACCACTGAACCACTTAGCGGTCGCAATATTTCACATGATAAAAAAAAAAGTGACATAGCATGGCAAGAAAAGTTGAGTTTGTCTAAACTTTGGACCACCACATATATTGCACATGACACTCTGAAACTGAGTGAGGGTTTAAACAGTGTTATTCTGATGTTACATTGTCTTTCAGCATACAACATGTTTTTTTTTTCACTTTAAAGTAAATTCACAACTGTTTTTAAAACACAGAGGAAAACAGAGGCTAAATTAGTGCTAGTCTCTCCAACATCAGTAAATCGAGCGGAATGTGTAAGCACCCGCACGTTAAAAATCTCCACCCACAGTTTCCTGCAGCCCTCCCTCAGATGCATATGAATGAGAGAAAGAAATGTGTTTGGCATTTCACCATGAGCATGGCCCATAAACTTTGCCTTACCTACGTAACACAGGGGTGGAATGCGTTCACTGTGCGCCTTAAACTGGCCCCAAAAAATGCATCAGGCCCAGAAAGTCAGGAACAATGACAAGTGTTAAAAGCAACTGAATCAATCAGGAAGTTCATGTGGGTGTGGGAGTGGGTGTAAGATTCCACAAGTGAATATACAGTGGCTAAAACTTTTATATTTGTGCTCAGTTTACTGTGGAAATGTCATTGCTTATTACTTGTGTCACTACTCATTTAATAGTATTTTCATGTGCAATATCAATACTTATGTTGCTATTACATGTAGTAATGGATTTAGTATAGAGAACAACTGCAAATCACTGTTTGTGTATTGTATTTATCTATCTATAGTATTTATTTCCGCATATCTTACTGACCACAGCACCATGTACATAGCAGAGTGTTTTAATACTAAGCTCTTTCTGCGTATACTGGCGAACGCTTTTTGGCTTTTATTTGACTTACATATTTTATATTGTTGTTGTCTATGGGTCTCTGTGTGTCTGTGCTGTCGTGGCATAAACAGTACCCTCCAGGATCAATAATGGTTTCTGATTCTGATTCTGAAAAAAGCAATTCTTTACTCAGTGCATGAAGATACACAATGCAAAAGGACTCTGCAATGAAGGAAACTCACAAAAATTGAATATGACATCTACTCATTAAACAAAAGATGCAAACGCCATTAATAAAATGATATGGCTCAGTTCCACAGGGGCTACGCAAAGCCCAACAATGCTGTTTGTGTTTTTATTTTGAGAGAATTGCACTAAGCAAACCGCCTGTCAGTATGAGTTTGGCAAGATTGAAGGTCACTGATTGTGACAGTAGAACTCCCCCCACATGTAGCTTTAATCATGCAGCATCATCTCATTAGTGTAGCCGGTCTGAGTCTCTGCTGATCTACATAGTGCTCGACATACTGAGCAGAATCATCCACTGAGAATCTCTAAAGAACATTAATGAACTGCTGAGTGTCAGTCGAGTGAACTTTCCTCATCAAATGCTGCGATTATTATTCCATTCTCCTCACTACATTTACACAATACCCTTCACGAAACACCTGATGCAGCCCTGTTATTTATTTATTAGTTTAAATTAAATGCTTCCCTAAAGGAATTATACTGGAATAGATGCTCCCTGCTCTCATTTCCATAATCTAATGGTGTGTTTATGAGCGTGCGTGTGTGTGTGTCTCTGTGAGAGCGCTGCCACTGCTGTTTGTATAGAGATGATGCTGGCAGACTCAAGGGTGTGTGTGTAATCCAAGATTCTCTGCTACCAAGGGCAACACAGTGGTCTCTGGTGACACCGAAGCACGCGAGCACACACACACACACACACACACAAACACACACACACGCAAATTCCAAACAGCATGAAGATAAACCAAAAGATACA
>JBBMFX010000101.1:34474081-34485321 GCA_037832545.1 Rhabdalestes septentrionalis | reverse complement strand
ATATAATATAGGTGCATAAAAAGTGTCATAATTCAAGGAGTAACCATAAATAAATGAAAACAATGATTGATGTTTGTGAAAAAACTAAATAAGTGATGGAAACTTGGTATATTAAATGACATAAAAAAAAAAACTACCTAGGAAACTCTAACCCTTCAAAAAAAACTCCATATAAAATGAATGCGGGTCACTTTTGACCCATGTTGTGAGTTGGAGGTGTAGTGACAAAAAAAGTATTTTTAAATAAAAAGGTAAAAAAGAGATATAAATAATTTTTTTTTTTTAATGAACAAAAACAAGTTATTTGAAGAATTCATGGAGTGTTGGCTCATGAAAATGAGTTATTTCAGAGATATAAAGCAAATTACAGGTAGCTGGGTCACTTTGGACAAATGTTGTGCATTAAAGGGTTAAGTAATGTTTTACCGTCGATAATGAGTGGGTGAGATTTTATTCTGCTATTAAATGTGTGTTCTGTGCTCAGCGGACAAAGGGCCTGATCATCAAAAATACTCTTATCTGCACTAGGGAAAAATGCATGAAAAATATATGATGGACCAAAGATTCTTTAATGAGTTGGAAGCCAATTGAGGAATCAACCTATAGGGCAACAGACATAAGAGAAGGCAGCTTTAGGCGCCGATGGAGAACAGAGGCAAAAAGACTGCATACCAGCTTCTTCTCGACCTGGAAAAGAGTGGCTCAAAATAGTGGGGGAAATGAGAAACACGAAAATGAGCTACCAGGCATGAAAAAAACAGTAATGCTAACCCTGATATCATGATTTACAGTGGTCAGTGAGTCTATGGAGATGTTGGCTGAAAAAGCTGCATCATAATGGACATCTCGCATCACAAGTGTGTGTAAAAGTACAGCGGCTCATTAGCAAAGCAATAGGAAAGGTTCAAAGTGGCCCTGCGGGAACTGATTAGCTGATGCTGGATATAGATGCTGGCATAGTCTTTGCCAAAATCACTATTAGCAAAATGACACCTGCCTGATTAGCACTACACTCCAAAGAAACATACATCACAGGGAGCTAAGAATTACTTTGCCCCTTGCTTTCATTTACATTGCTTTAACATCAGCCCACCAACTTCGCAAAGTTCTGCAGAGATGGTCATTGGCTGATTAAAAACAATGATTTCAGCACCCTTTCAAGGCTGTCTTGTCCACATGTGTCTGTCCACTTTGCAATGGCACAGTCTCTGGTGAAACTCAGTCCAGCTCATTGCAGTATTAACTTAGCAGTTGCATAATATTACTGATATGGGAGCTTGCCTGTTGAAAAATTAATAGTTGAGTTTTAAGGAGGCACATGATAAGTCCCAAGCAACACAGATATGGTTCAGCTGCACCACAGGAAAGAGCAGGGTGTCTTCTACTCTGTGTAAAACTTGGAGAAAGTCTTAATCTATAAATAAAGCCTATCTAACAAATGTGTCCAGGTTCGTGGAATGGTACGCCTGTCTTTGGTTTATTTAGATTACAGTGTCCTTTCCATCACAATTCCACAGATAACATGTCACCAATGGCTGTCTTTAATTGAAAACGTGCCTGGACTCAGGTTGACTTACTTCCTCATAAATGTTTGAGAAGTGTTCAGTAACGACAGAGGGTGACACAGGGTTCAGCATGAGCTGTTTTTTTGCGGCACTGTGAAACCCATAGCTCTAATTTAGAGCAGTCTGTGTCAATAGTGAGTTGTAAATACACATAATCTAAAGTGCATTAGTGTATTATACAATTCATCAGCAGGACATATGTTTTTAAAAGGAGCCCTTCATAGATTTTGTACTGCAGTCGGGAGGGAAGTCAATATCACTCGCAGCTAAATGGAAGACAAACAATCATTTACTAATATGATGTAATGGACAACGGCCAGCAGTTGCTGACTAGATGGCTTGTTGTCAGGGCAGAGCCAAACAAAACTATTTGGAAAGAATTTGTCCTTTTACTTCAGAGCTCTCAGCACACTCATCAATTCTAAGAGTAATAGTGCCAAATGTTTTGTCATAATGAGAACTAAATTACGCTCAACAAGTGCACATGTATGGTTTAGTCAGTGCAAAGAACTAAAGAAGCAAAGTTTAAAGAATCATTTATATTTTGAGTTGTGTTGTGTGACTTTGGTCAAAAGAATTGTGTATTTGAGGATGCAAAGCTAATTTCTGTTCAATGTTGCCAATAAATTCAAAAGTCCATTTGACTTCTTTCAGAAGCCATTCAAAATCCTTCAGCTGAAATTGTTTGTCATATTGTTCAATAAAGGAATGTGAAAAAAAAAACACTTACTCAGTTAACCAGTCAATCACTTTATTTGATAACTGAGATAAATTAGACTGCCCTTGCCTACTGTCCTGTTGAATCTCAACATCACTTAATCAGAAAGGGCTTGTTTGGCTCAAGGTCTTCATTCCCAGCTGGGAGGAACACACTAGTGCTTGTTTTAACAACAGGTGTCAGTTTTCAGCCATTAACCCTGTGAAAGCATCAGCCCATTGGAATAAAAGCACTGGGCAACCTTGACGTAAACTGACCCCTTCCAATAATGTGAAGTAGGTTAAAAGGTTTTAACCAGCAGCTTGTCTTCTGCAAGAAAAAAGGTCAACATATGTATTCACTCGATTCTGCAGGCACGTCAGTGTGTGTGTACATCGAGGTCCTGTGGATTATTGGGCAGTAGTGCTTTGCCTGCTAAATGGCAGTAATCTCTATAGACATGGAAGCAGGAAAGCGCTCAAGCACAAGAGAAAAGCCAACAAGTATGTTATACAAGTATCTAAAGATATATTGTGTGGTTACTTTAGTTTTTATAAACAATGTTTATAAAAGTAAAGCCTAATCCTTCTAATCACAGTAATTATTATTACACAAGCACTTGTATTATTATTACACTTACACTTTTTAGATCAGGCATTGTATTGTTATTAGCAAGGGCATTATGTTTTTAGGAAGGGTGTTGTGCGATTTTTAGAATAGTCGTTGTGTTGGTTTATACAAAGGTCAATGTGTTAATTTTAGACAAGCCATTGTGTTATTTGTGTTATTTGTCCACTAAATGACAGTCACCATTAAAAGCATAAAACAGGACAGTGTTCAACCAGAAAAAGGAAACCTAAGTTTATGGTAGGCCAGCGAGAATTTCATTCTATTATCTAAATGTACAGTTTGTATAAAGACTGTTTGTGTTTGCAATATTAAAGTCAAGCTTTATCCTATGCATCATTGTAATTAGAGTTACATTAATTGGAAATTACATTGTATTTTTGAATTAGCACTGCGTGGATATTTTTTTTCTTTTTATTCTCTCCTTTTTTCTTTTTATTCTCGTTTTTACTGAGGTTTTATCTTTACAGTTCTTCTGTATTAAACTGCAGTGCAGAGTATAGGTTTAGCTCTTGCTGTTTCTTAATGTTGTGAATCACCTTTTTTTAACAACTGGTCAACACCAGTTTTGATTGATTGATTGATTGAATGATTTTCGAAAGAGCATTCTGTTATTTAGAAATAGCATTAAGTTTTTGTAGGGTGGAAACATAAACAGGCTTGCAATATTTTGTGCATGTACGTGTAGGGGATAGAAGATAATGGCGAAAGACATTCTGGAAGAGGTTAGAAAGTAAGTTACTGAGTCTTTCTCTGAGTTTCAAAAGAAGGACAATTAAATTTTTGAAGTGGCCTTGTCTAAGTCCTGACTTAAACCCTATTGAAGTGCTGTGGCAGGGTCTTAAACCTCAGAAGTCTTCAAACATGGCTGAATTAAAGCAATTCTGTAGAGACAAGGGAACCAAAATTCCTCCTCAGCAAGGCAGATCTCCAGCTGTAGAAGTGGTTGGTCGTAGTTTTTGCTCCTAATGGCAGCGCAAACAGTTATTATGTTAATGAATTTTTAATGGACAAATTCAATCATCACTGAAACTGTTGTTCATGTACTTTGTATTCTGTGATGATCTGAAACAACAGAGCATGACAAACATGCATAAGTAGAGGAAATGAGGAGAAGGCAAGAACCTTTTTACAGGACAGCATATTTAATGTATGTAAGTCTGTGTTGGTTAGTGTAGTGGATAACATTGTAACATTCCAAGAAGGAGAGTGGAGTTAGATCCTTATGCTGGAGGACATATAACACTACACCACTAAGAGTCCTTGGACAAGACTCCTAACACTATATTCGGATGTGATGTGCAAAATTCGCTTTGGATGAACGTGTCTGCCAAATGCTGTAAATGTACCTGTAAGTACTGCATATGGAAAAGGGTTTGGCTCCTATACTGTTATTCAATCTTACTTCTTTTTAATTTCATTATCTTTGTTCCTGTGACCTTGTTATACCTTGTTTAGGACGTATCATACATGTGTGTAGACATGACAAATTTCTCATATTTGAATCACATCAGAATGAAATTGATTCGGATATTAGATTTTGTAATGCAGCTCCTTGCGATGCCTCACTGTTGCATGAAGAAATCAAAGGCACCGGGTTTGTCATGACAGTGATTCCAGTGACAGACTTATGAATAGCTGAAGAGTTGTGTCTTCAGAAATTGAACATGGAAAACAACAAAAAAGCATCAGTCTGTCCGTAGGCCACCCACTGTTTGATTTGAACATATCTTTTTGAGACAGGTTTCATTGCCTAAAATTAAATATATTTGAGCACTAAATTCACCCCCGCAGAAATATGACTGCTCAGCATGCTGCAGTCCAATACAAAACATTTTTTACATCACACCGTCTCATGGGTGACATGCTAATTTAAAACAGGGCTTTGTAATATGAAAAAAAGAGTTACTTGAATTTGGTTCATAGCTTGACTTCAAGGCTCTAAATAAAATTGTATATCTAAAGAAAATCACGTCAAATATTTGAGTGTTCCACAGGACTCTGATCTTACTGTGGTTAGAAGCAAAGCAGTCACTAAATGTGAAAAATAAGAGAGGTGGCCAGCAGACACCATTCAGACAGCGAAAGTTTTCATTTTTCTTTAACAAAGAAACTCTCACAAGCATAGTAGTTTTAAAGCTTTTAAGATATCTGAAACATTTTCGAAAGTGTGAGATAATCACTCATATCATATATTTTTGTGACACACACACGGGCACACAAACACACACCTACATTCTATCCCACCTTCACCTGACCACTGCGTCTTGAATAAAAAGTGGGAACTTAGAATGTTGGATTTTCTGCAAACCAATGTCAGTGATATTCATTGGCCTTTATGGATAACACTGGGCAACCTTGACTTAAATAGAACCTTTATTGTAATACAAACGATTGCTGCATACACTACCAGTCAAAAGTTTTAGAACACGCCAGTGTTTCAGGCTTTTTAAAAATGGAAATTCAAACAGTTCCAATGAATAGCTGAATATGGTACAAAAGGCAGTGCTGAGCTTTAAAAATGGTGAGGTTACCCAAAGTGGGAAATAATTCTGCAGCTCCATCCAGTAAGTCTAGTATGGGTTGAGTTGGTCGGGTTCCTACAGCAAGAGAGTGTCCCAGAACAAAAGTGCAAGCACTGCCAGAACTACCTCAGAAAACAGAACAAGATGGATAGCTGAAAAACATGGAGAGGTTAAACCCCATCTAGACTTAAACCCCATCTTCAGGAAAGTCAAGTGCTGGAACAATCTCATAAATAGTTTTCAAGACCATTATTGACTGCAGTTCATTCAAAATGCTGATACAAGAATTCTGGAAACACAAGGTCGACTTCTAAGATGTTCCTAAAATTATGTTACCTGTTGTGGTACTAAACCACATGAGATTTTGATGATTACAATAACCATGTTGGAACATTTGTATTTTACTCTATTATTGCTCAAACTGAAATGAATTTCATTTTTATTCATAAATCTCATTTCTTATTTTCATCCAGACAATAAAAAAATATATGAATTCATTTGTTTTAAAAAAATTTTGAACAAATGAAAACAAACATGTCTATAGCAATGCTTATTCCAGTAGGACGCAGATTTGCTAATCCACTATATACATCA
Source organism: Rhabdalestes septentrionalis (assembly GCA_037832545.1). NCBI lineage: Eukaryota > Metazoa > Chordata > Actinopteri > Characiformes > Alestidae > Rhabdalestes > Rhabdalestes septentrionalis. The sequence goes on along the minus strand of JBBMFX010000101.1, from coordinate 34,479,313 downwards.
TAAAGCTACTTAAATGGATTAAGTGCCTATTTAAAACATTTGACTTTTACATCAAATAATTCCCACTTTAATCTAAGTGTCTATAACAAATGGTTAGTCAGCCACATGCAACAACAATAATTCTTGGTGATGTATTCAGTGTTATAGCCAGATTACAGTAGTACAATTTATGTGATTACGTATTTATTAGTCTCAGTTTTGTTCACATATTTGAATACAATTCCATTAGTAAAAACTGATAAGAACAGAAATACATCATTAAGGAGAGAATCACCAGTATTTACAGTTATATTTATTTGTTATATGTGTTGTTAATGTTGACTCCCATTTCAGAACAGAACTGTTTGGTCACTTACATCTGCAGGAGCTGCTCGGCTTTTTTGTGAAAAGATCTGAAAGTAAACCTGGTGACTTGGTGTTTATCCACTATTCTGTCCAAACAACTGCCCATCAGTATAAGATCTGCACCAACTGTGGCTTTATAAAGCTGCTATTAACTGCAACTTCTTCTAAATATCTGCACTTTTAATCCTCTTTTATTGATTTTTGATGCATTCTTTTATTTGTTTACTTTGGGTTAGAACATTTTAGATGCATGGGAACAGACTAGGTAGTTGTGTCTCGAATCAGAACTTTTTGCCTTATACTGCCCACACCATATGCTTCCAGAAAATTAGACATGCCCCAACTTAAGTCCAGCCTGAAACCCAACTCATTTTCTTGTGCTGCTAAATGGGCTCTTAGTATACACATTGCATTACTCATATATATATATATATATATATTTTTATTATTTATTTATTTTTTTCATTACTATATATTAAATTTACATATTGTAATTCATTTTATTATTTTAATTTTCTGCATGCATTTTTAGCACAATTTCATCAGCTGGGACTAACACTTTTAATTTAAACTCTGTAAGAAGGAGCATGCCTGGAATTTTTGTCCTGAATTGGAGCATAGAGCTTTCCTTTTCCACCCAAGCATAGCCAATGCTTTTGATACATCTTTTACCCTTTAGTCTCTGCATGTCTTTCAGGTGAATTTCTTTTTGTGTTTAGCCTTTGTCGAGCACATTTGCTCCTGACTTTGAAGCTCGGCTGAACATCCTCTCCTCCTCTTTTCCTCCCTCAACCCCTGTCACCCTCCTTAATGTTTGTTTCCTTATAAAATTACCTGCCTGTCCTACTTGGTTTCTCACCCTTGACCGTGAGTTCCTTCTGGGTGTAGTGCTCTCACAGCTGGACTAGTTATGGAAGTCTCTTTTTCTAGGTCAGCGATAACTGTAACTCTTACAGAAAAGACCAGAACTGATTCGCCAATAAAACATTCAGCCGCGATGTGCTCCTGGGATTTGAGCTTTCAGTGAGGGGCGTTCTACCACTGGCATTCAGAACTGAGACTACGGGTCTCGGAGGAAAATGGACCACCTTCAAATATAACTACTTTCAGTTCTAGTTGGAACTGCCTCTCTCTGCACCTATAGGGACCTCTCTGCACTGAGAGCCTCTCCGTGCTCATGGGGAAAAAAAGTACCTCTGTGCCAACTCTACTTCTGTCTTTAGCTACTGTTGGTTAAATGAAGTGCTCTCAGCACAGCAGTTCGGAATATGGTGCCTAGCAGTAAGGCTGAGGCCACTGCTGTTATAGCTCAACTGGTTAGAACTGTCTGTTCTCTGGGTCAGTGTTTTGCAGCTTTGTCCAACAGAACTCAAATGCAGTGAAAGATTCAAATCATAACCAAATCTTTCATTTCTAGAACTTATAATTTGGCACCTTGTCCTTAACCTTTAGAGGGTATGCAGGCAAACAACTCCTTAAATTAATGTCCTCCCAGTTTTTGTTCAAGGTTCATGCAATGCTTTGTAGAACCAAATGAATTGCAAATAAAAAAACATGGAAACATAACCACACCTGGAGTTTAAAAAAATGGTGTTGCATGCAAATGAACATAAAGAACATTAATGCCCAAATTTAATTTCTTTTAGGTCTTAAAACAAAGGACTTTGAACCCAAAAGACCTTTTAGAATAGCCTCCACCCACAAATTGGTGGGGAAAACCTGCAGAGGAGGAGAAAGGCTGGAGACTGGCCGAATGGTGGAGCACCAAGCAAGAAAGCAGAAAACAGTGAGTGTGAAAAGGAGCAAAAAATGTTTTTAGATTATTTAAGCCATTTATATTTGTTGACAGCAGATATTTACTATTACTCTCTGGGTCAGTATCCCAGACAGAGATTAACCTTAGACTTGGACTACCCTTTTATTCCAATGGAAAATGTGTATTCAGAGCACTAAGTAATCCAGGACTATGATGAATCCTTGTTTAGTAAACTCACCCTCTGTGTTAATCCTCAGAGGCCATGTCTTGCTATATACTCGCAACACCGCCATCTTTAGATTCAAAGTGAGGCTGAGGTGGGAAAATACCTGAATCTACTGCATACAATTTGTAAAAGTATAAAAGCAACCATTTCTATTTCATTATAAACCTTTTCGAAGGACAAGTATTAATCGCTGTTTGAGATTTTGCCACATCATGGGAAAACTGATAACATATTCAATACAACCAATCAGCAAAACACAGGTTTTAAGTTTTGCCTGTATAATATTGCAGTTTTTCCTCAAATTAATAAGAATGTATATTAAATTATTTAAAAATATTTCTATGAAATAATCTTTATGTGATCATGTTAACAAGGACATGTAATAATGGACTGGACTGTGGATATATAAGCAGTGTAATTGTATAGCTAACTGAATTAATAAATACATTTTGGGTAATTGTGTGACACAGTGGGTTGTTTTAGGTTTCCCAGCTGTGAGTAAATCATGGCTAACTTGTTTGGAGGAATGGCTTCTGTTAGCAAAAGCTTATATTTAGCATTATGGCTTGCTAAGTATACTTACATAACACCAATAAAGTTTTCTTTTAAAAGCATCAGTTTTTCAGAAATTGCTGTTATGCTGTAAATGTGACGCATTTAGCCTGGTGCAGCAGCTGTAAAACAGGTCCAGCTCCATGAGTACAGCATCCTCAATTTAGTTCTGTTTTGAGTTTAACCTGTGCTTTTAATAGCTTGAATCACTGAGAAATTCACAAAAACTCAAATATATCTGCTGGAGGCTACATTTACATTCACAGCATTTAGCTGACACTATTATCGAGAGTGACATACATCAGTGCTCAAGTAGTCGGCATCTGTATCTTAGACCTGTAAAGCTTAACTTAAGTCAACATCCACAATCCAATCAAGATACTGCATGCTTGGTAAACCTAAACAACGTCTGTTAAATGGTACCTAGTGTCTGAGCACTCTGGACTGACACGCTGCAGTGAAATTTCGACACAAATTCCTCAATAATGGTTCAGAGCAGAAGTGAGTGTGGCTCTTTGTAAAATGGGTTCATTGGCTAAGTGTCCATTTCACCATCAGCAAACATGCATATCTCTACTAGACTAACATACGAGGCACATTGTCCTGAGGGAAGAAAAGACCTGGTGTGACCTGGAGTCCTCATCAGCACCCAGCCATTCTGTCTTCCTATGTGTGAGGATTAATCAAGATTTTTAGCTTATTAAAACAAGTGATATCAGCTCAAAGCTATGCAGTGTTTGATCTTTTTCCTTCCCATTCTTCCCCAGATATCCTTTACATTTAAAGGATAGCCAAACAGCAAAATTAGTAATTAATTATCTTTAGTAGGTGCTAGTCGCTAACATTACATTACAAATTGTTACTTCATCTAAATTGAAAATGATGTAGGCCAAAATCCATTTGCGGCAGCCTTAGAGCAACAACAATTTTAGTATTAATGATCAATCTTCAACACATTTCTGCACAATGCACAGTAAATTTAACCAACAACAGACTATCATTTGTGGTAGTCACGTCTGTAATTTTTCTTATCTCAGTCTTGCTTTAGATTCTGAGATGATGGTTATGGGTGTTTCTTCAAAAAGCAGCACTTTTAGCATAAATCCTGCCAGCCTGAATGCTATATCCACCACATTCTTGTCAGTGCCACCAAATATGGAGGTATTTTGGAAATTAGTAAGGGGAAAATGACATGTCAACAGTATTTTGAGAAAAACTGGCAAGTAATATATGATTTTAATAGCTAGTATATGACACACGCAAATTGAACCTCATGCTCCACACATCATGTTTGGAAATGTCATAGAATAAAAATATTATTTTCTCAGGGAATATTTACTTTGATCATTTTGACACATGTGCGTGAATATGTATATCTTTATGTACTTACTTCCTTGACGCTGTTGTGGTGGAAATGATGGTGACAGTGTGTTGCACCTATATGTCAAAATAATGTGGACAGCAGTCTCATTAAATACTATTTTAAGTTCCTTTTTATGACATTATTCAAGTACATTTAAATGTTGTTCACAAATTCTAAAATATTTCATATGTTTTAAAAATAAGACTTAAGAACATGAAAGTACTTTCTAAGAGTCACAGCTATGTTAAATGAAAGTACATTTAATGTTTGTTTACAAAAGTATGTGTTTAACTACATGCCTAATACATGGTGATTAATGGAATAGAAATAATTTGGATTTGATTTGCATTCAATAATAGAAGTCTTCACAATTTTTGGTTGTTTTGAATTATGATACATGTTCAAGGTGTGCTGTCTATCAATTGCAACTGTTCAACAAATTGAAAGCCTCACAGTGTTACTTCTTATTTACTTATAAACACATAGGTTGTATCGACTGAAAGCTCAGACTGCACCAGAGAGCCCCCAGTGAGTTTTCCATGTTTTTAATAATCACCATACCTATGACTTTTAAGTGTTAATCTTTTTGCTGTAAAGTTACCTATGTAGACTATGTGTATGTGTTTAATCTTCTGATAGGCTAACGGCAGTCCTTCCCATAATCTCTATATGTTTTCCATTAAGCTCTTCAAAGGCTCATCTTGTGACTGCACAGTACAGGTGCATAGCTCTTCCACTGATTCCAATCTTGGCAAGGCTTTCATCTGTCGTACACACTGTATAAGACTCTGATATCCACTCATATCTTGATGTTTAGTGGATATTGGTGTCACGCATTTAAAATCTTTGATCATATTGGCACAGAGATGAAGTTTCCTGTCCTGTGCTCTGTTAAAGCCTCCAGCCTCAAAATGAGAGAGAGAGAGAGAGAGAGAGAGAGAGAGAGAGAGAGAGAGAGAGAGAGAGAGAGAGAGGGAGAGAGAGAGAGAG
>JBBMFX010000101.1:34452617-34465952 GCA_037832545.1 Rhabdalestes septentrionalis | reverse complement strand
AATGTAAGCAACTTAGGTAAGAAATATCTTAGAAAATCTACTTAACGCGATAAGAGTGTTCGTTATCGAGAAACCGGGCCCAGTACACTAGAGATTCTGACACTTTCACAGGTATTTAGGCTCTAGCTCTGAGATCTATCATCAATAAAAATACATCAAAAACTGCTGTGTGAAGGATAGCAATGTTACCCCTCAACCATGACTGGTAAATTATCTGAATCTGAATGATTTGACAGCCTTAAATTTTTTGTGGGGGTTTATGGCAAAATTATCTTGATAAAAAACAAAAAGATTTGTATTTTATATTCCCTATATCACCCAATTTTGTGGTAGAATCATTTTTCTGTTTGACATATTTAGACACAAGAACGCGGGAACACGACAAGGAGTATCAAAGTAGGGCGGCAGAGGTAATTTAGATTGTGTCCATATTATGTTTAGAGAAGTTTTGTTTATATAGAATGTACAGCTCATTGAAATGGATGCATTTTTAGCTAATTTCAAACATTTTCTTTGACTAAGTTAAGCTAAATGATCAATTTCTGCCTCACACTTGATAGCAACTGCAGGAACATCTTGGGCATCACAAAATGTCCCACTGAGTTGTTAAAACAGAAAACTAAGGAAGAGCACATTCAGGGCTGGGGGAGAAAAGGTTATTGGAGTCATCAGGAAAAGATTCCAAGCTTTTCCAACAACAGTCTAATTACAGAGTTGTGATAGTGTGTTTACTTGACTCTTGACATGCATTTCAAAGTGTTTATTTTTAAAGCAAAAAAAGGAAACCAAACAGCTGAAAGTGTCTCATCTTATTTTATACATGAAATCCGGAAGGTTCCTGGCCGATATCATTAAATGCACGTAAATATCCCTGGAGGTCCCTGCTGTAAGCCACGCTGTATAAAATCTGTCACTCAATCTGAGACAAATTTGTTCCTTTCAGGTGCTTGTTTCCTTTATTTGTTTTATATGAATACAAGATAAAGACCTGATTGAAAGAAAGTAAGCTATCCAGCCGCAGCAAAGGAATGGTCTGGAACTGAGTGGTAAAGCAAGGATATTCATGGATGATTTATAAAAGTATAAAATTCAATAATTACGTCAACTGTGTTAGCATTTAAAGCACCCCATGCTGCATGCTTACTTGTCAAATCCTTGAAAGTAGTGTCTATTACAAGTCATGTGTTCTGATATTCTTTGTTTAGCAGCGGGTGGTAATTTTACGCTCCTAAAAACCAAGGGCCAGAAAAGGCTTCTTTGTGTGAAGCTTCTTCTTAAAATAACCAGTATTGTAAATGAGATTCACGAGTTGGTTTAAAGTTTAAAGGAACCCCACACCTTCAAGATTTTTCACACTTACACATCTCATTTACAGGAATAGGAAATAACAAACATGCTTGAATTTTACACCAGAATTGTATAGATAGATTTTACACTTGATTAAATAAATGTATTTGCAGTAGGTAAAAAAAACCCACTTTCTTACATGATAAAACATCACTCGAAAACCCTCAGAGAGAGAGGGTTTGGAAAGCATCCGAGCAGTAGCGTGCCAAGCGCAAGAGCAGCAAACGGTAAGAGTGTAGGAGAACAAACACTGGTTTTAGATGGTTTTAAACTTGGAAACTTTTTCTAAGGATTATTTTCAACCAAGTGTGACATTTTTCTGAAGGAAAGTTTTCCTATTTTTTATTGTTCTTTTTGATTTTCAAAGTTTCATCCCATCAAGTATTTGGTACAACAAATCAAAATCCAAACAGAAAACTCAAATATTTGACTTTACTACTCATCCTTTATGTTCAAGAGTGCATTATTTGTCAAATTCTTCCTTCTATTCAAACCCCTTTTGCCCACCCACCCAATGGTCTGCAGGCTGTAAGTTGCACTGTGATGATAAAGGGAAAGACGATAGCAAAATGTGGTGAGTTTGTGCTCACAGTTAAAGACTCTACTCAAATGAGCACTAAATAAATACACACTAAATAAATTAATGCTAAATAAAAAATGACGTACACAGCCTGTTTTTAACAACAAATGTCTGTGTAGCTTTATAAGTCTTTAACAGCAACTTTAACAACTTTAACAGCACACTTTAATAGGTTAAATTTTATAATGTCTTGACAAACAGGTTATGAATTTAACACCTTTTTTGAAACATCAAAGCTTCTACCCCTGGGAAAAATGATGCTGCCTTACATCAGTATCTAATGATGCTGTGTCACCTAGTTTAAGGCTGGTATAAAACAAGGGCAACAAAACAAAAGAAAGCAGAGTATGAGACAACATATGTCGTTTTTTACATTTGATTTATATTACACTTTATACACTAGTTACCATTTACAGAAATACACATTCTGAGCTCAGGATTTACCTCAGTAAAGATGGCCTGGCAAAGAAACTGTTGCAGAGACATGAAAAAAAACTGTCATTGCATCAACAGCCCTTCAAACTTGTGCCTGCAGGGAACTATAGCCTACAAAGGGCATGGGTGAAGTGCAAACCTACTGCAGAGACATCTATTTAATATTCAGTGCTGTCTTGGCACACCATTCTACTCTTGGCAGACGTGTGTAGGAGATGGAGATAATTAGCACTGTAGTGCTGGAGAACTAGAATCAGATCATCAGCAAAGTTCTTGTTTATTGTTTATTAGAATTTTACAATGAGCATGAAACTTCTATGCAGTGAAAAGCGATGGCGTGCGCTTCTGGAGCTTGTAACTTAAACTAGATAAGAATGTGTGTATTCTGTTTACATTCTACACAATGTCTCTTCAGTGTCTTCACATGATTATAGGAAATTACAATACTGAGGATTTGGCTGCAGTAATTTGAGATTTCTGCTCTATTGGTGTGAGATCGAAGCAGATCTAGGAAAAATGCCATAAGCAGAGATGAAATCCGGACACAAGAGGCCAGCTGGACACCTTGGAGATGCATGTTAAACAGAACAAAAGCCAGTTCAAGTGCCCAAGATAGCCATTTTAAAATCTGTAAACAGGTATCACATGTTCAAAAATATTTAAACAGTCCTAATGAGCTTCATGACATCTACGACGTTAAGATGCACTCACAGTTGTGCACACGCACACAAATATAATCCTCACAAAAAATACGGCTTATAAAATGCAGCACCCTGTCGCAGCCATACATAAGATGAGGTCACCGTGACCAGTGCCAAGCATTCAGCTAAAGGTATAAAGCACCTAAGCAGTACTCAGTGAAATGCGACAGCATGCAAAAAAGACGTTAAACTATATAGAACTATTTTTTTTGTTTATATTCTATATATTTTGTTTATGTTCTATGCAAATATCTCCTCATCATCCTATTGGTCTACACGTTCCCACCTTTTTGACATCCAAATTCCTTTCACTATAATTTCATCATGCACTGAACTTGCTTTTTTTTTTTAATACTGAACATGCGCTCCATCTGCATGTGCTCTGTCTGGAGTGGACCTAGCAGACATTAGACAAATTATTCCTGTTTTAGCTCAGTTGATTAGAAAGTTATCAAATGTACCTTACTTAATTACCCTGTCCATCAGACCGCTGCTTTTTCAATCCTAATTATCATTAGTGATAATTTCCCGTATCTCTGTTTAGAAATCTCAGGTAATTGTCTTTCAACAAATGTGTAAACAACAGCAAGCACTCAAGGTTTCGATCCGGCTTTCCAGGCTGCTAAAGATTTGATTATTTAGATCTAAACCAGACATACGTTTGTTTTAAACCAAAAGTGGACACTGGGGTCCTGGAAGTGACTGTTTATTGGGATGCTTCTCTGTAGATTCCTTTCAGCTAATTGTGTTTTCTTCAGGGGCAGGTGCAACCATATTCCCAGTTGTTTGGTTTATTTTTAGACAAACTTCATAATCAATGACTGGAGTGGGACTATTATGGACTTTTATAATGGACAATGGTTATTGCCTTCTATTGCATTATTACTCTTTAAAATTATACTACCTTATATACAATCTAATTGAAAGAAAGTAAGCTTTCCAGCTGCAGGGAAGGTATGTTCCTGTACTGAGTGGTACAGTGAGGGTATTAATGGATTTATGATATATAAAAGTATATTTAATAATTCACAGCCACTGTGTTTGCACTTAAAGCACCCCATGCTGCATGATCACTCCTCAAATGTTAATAGTGTCTATTACAAATCTTGGGACTACTATGGACTTCTATAATCGACAATGGTTATTGTCTTCCATTGCACTACTACACTTTAAAATGATAATAGCTTATATATTTAATATTATTAAAATGTTCTTGTTTAGTAGAAATATAAATAAGTGCTTAGGGGTGAAGCAGAGTATCAAAATGAGGTCTGGTTTTCGAAACCTGGACTGTTAGGGATCTCTCTTATTTCAGACTGAAAATTTGCATGTGGAAGTGCACATTTTATATTGAATGTGTACAAACTTCATCTAGAAGTGTCTCAAGTTTTCATATATTAGAGTCATCAATTGTTTAATCAAGCATTCTATGCTAATCCATAATGACAAATATGCTTGAAAAGTTGTCAAGAAAGAAATTCTGGTGCGATGAGACGAACTAACGCCAAGTGGTTATAGCTTTTAGTCTTCCTCATCACTTAACATATGAACTGAAGGGAATTTTCTCTCATAGTTTGTCTTCATAATATTCCATTAACTAGGGATGCAAAGAAAGGATTTTTTGGGCAGAAATGGAAAACAGAAAAAGGGGAAACACCCTGGCCAAAGACCAAAACTGAAAACCGAAAGAAACTATTATTATAATTAAATAATACGAAATTTATTTAAAATTCAGACAATGCATAATATTAAATAACATTTGAAATAAAATATGTTCCTTGATCCCACTCATGAACAGCCTAAAAGCAAGAAAGCTGAAATAAATATCTTCTCTCATAGAACTAGTGAATTCAATTTTAGTATTCTGATTGAAGTGCTTGACCAAGTTGCATTCAGAACAAGTATTGGTGAAAGATAAACTACATTCTCTGTAGGCTTATAACAAAATAGTGCATCAAAACATAGACTGAAATATACGTCACTGAAAAACTTTCTTTCCTTTTAAAAAACAGACAAAACATGCTCATATTTTTATTCATCAGAGCACATAGTGTGAAAAGCACGTAATTCTTCTGCATTTAAACCGATTCACCCAGCGATAATCGAACCTGTGATTTTCTGGTCACAGTGCGAGCGTCCTAACCACTAGACCAGGGGTATTCAATTAAAAATCACGGAGGTCCAGTTATTTCATTTCGTCCAAGTAGTAGGTCCAAACTGAAGTCCATGTTGTGTCTTATAGCCTTCCCCCAAGTCCACATTTTCATATGGTTTCCACAAAGTTTACTGTTCATTTCCAGGGCAGGAAATGAACTGAATGTACAACTTACACTTTTACCAGAAATAAAAGAAGTCCCATGCAAATAAATTCAAAAGTTACAAATGCAAACTATTAGTTTTTTTTCATTGGGTTGGATCGGATATTGGGTCATTATCCATGCGTAGTTTTGCTGGTTGGGTATGGCGGTTTGGATCTCCTGTTTGGTTGGTTTGGATCTCCTGATTGGTCAGTTATGGTGGTTTGGATCTCCTGTTTGGTTGGTTTGGATCACCTGATTGGTCGGTTTGGGGCTCGTGTTAAAAAAAGCTGACCCCCGGAACACAACTACAGGTGATGATGAACTAAGCTCCGTTTGGAGCTGAAAGAACCGGCTTTTCTTTGGAAGCCGAGCCAGAAGAACCGAACTTCCCATCACTAGTAAAGTAGCGAGTGAAGCTGTTGTCGCATTCAATGGAAGAGCAGTGCCCCCTGTCAACAGCCACCATCTAGAATAACGCTCCATGAAAACTTAATCTTCTGAATTTTCCATACTGGTCACGGGTCTGGACGGATCCATTGCTTGGTCCAGATCCGGACCCAGGTCCCCCATTTGGTGATGCCTGCACTAGACCATAAACGGCGTGTAACGACGGGTGCCCGCTAGGGGTCACCATTTGTACCACTATGGGACATGTAATGTGTTGTGTGGGTTTGGCCTCCTGTTAACACCAGGTACCAATTAGGGTGATCAGGAGGAAGTGGGTCTAAGTTGGGATTGGATGTTCTTTTGTGGGGTTTTACATTTAAGGGGTTCAGTTTATTGTGAGTTTGCGGGTTATTGAAGTCATACAACTTTCCTTTCGTGTATCGATATTTTGGGCCAAAGTGCCTTTTGTTTGTTGAGTTCTGGAAATAGAGACCGGAATGAAGTACTTGGAGAGTGCCTCTTTTCAGTGGAAAAAGGGGGGCAATTGTGACATGGTGGAGTGACAAGCGGGAGGTTTTATTTTATCTGATAAATTAACCTTGACTTTAAGCGAAACGGCTTTTCGCGTGTCTTTCTTAGGAATATAGAAATGCACGGACACGGCAGACATCCTGACTCTAATTCAATCTGGCGCCATCTGTGTCATGATTGCGTCATCACTGTTTCGGTCCAACATAAAACAAAAATTCGGCCTAAACCGAAAGTGCCTTTGTTGCCATTTTCGGTCAAAATATTTTCCAGTGCACGCCTACTAGTAACCCATGCAACTGTCGTATGCCTATGGTTCATGACACTGTATTAGAAGTAACAAGCCTTTTAAGTGTTCTAGATTCCAAATGCCTTTCAGGCAATAATGTGCACTACAAATGTAGCAGCATCAAATGAAGTTGGCCCCATGCAAACACATGCATTTTCAACAAATGAATAACATAATGACACAGATGTGGCAACATAGAAATTAACTACTGGCAGGCAAGTCTGTGCTGGCAGAACTCACCAAGGAATCCAATTTACTTCCCTTTAGTTCCACAGTAAAATATACTAGATCAAGACATTCTGCCAAACCACCATGAATCACCATAACAAGCAATAGATTACATATAGGATTCACAAAGTAGGCCATACCCATTTTAACCAAAAAAAAGAAAGAAAAAATGTAGGCCTTATAGTTTTCCAACTAAAAGACTGGATCATGACAGCACAGCTGTGTTAAATGTGGATTAACTCCTCGCTCTGCTTGGAGGCATGACTGAAATGCAAAACATTTAATGAAGGAAAATCTCTATAAAGGTGTATACAAAATTTTAGGATAGTTATAGAGTTCAGATAAGAAAGCCAATTAATTCGCTGCTGAACTCCTGCTTAATGACTGTATTCTTTCTGAATACATTTTATTTTCATCCATTCTCAGCTGTTCAGTGTATGATTGGGAATTCATATGGATTTGTTCACCACTGGTTTTAGTGTGTATCTTTAATAGGGGAGTAATATTGTTCTAAATCATTTTATCTTCAAAATTGTCCCCTATCTCATAAATAGCAACATTTTATCGTCACTTGCATAAGCTGCTCACCTCCTTACAGTAATGTAGAAACCTCCCAGCTGTCAAAGATTCAACATTCCCTAAAATGTTTCAGAAACTCTGTTTAAAAACAAAACACACTAAAATTACAAAATCACTGTTACAAAGTGCAAAAGCAATGTGTTTTTAGGTTTAATTCAATGTTGAAGTTTTGAGTTTTGAGCCTCAGTCACAATTTTTAAAGGTGTCTTGGTTGAGCAGACCAGTACTGGATGGTACTAAATGACCACCAAGATGCATTGGGACCTGATCACTCAAACCACTTGCCGAGGTGAACTGGGACACATGTGACCACATATATTTTAAGTTGTAATTGCTAATGTGTCCAGGTGTGTCTCTAACAATGTTGTCAGAGGAAAACATGGTGATAGTTTTACTAACACTGCACCAACAATCCAAACAAGCATTTCATAAAACACTTGAACATACCATAGACATACTGTGTACCATGAAACTAAATGTACCATGAAACAAATCATTTTGCCTTATGGAAGGAAATGCTACATGGATGCGAAACTACAGTCACACATCATTGTAGTGAGTTGCAGTTCTGAGAATTTGACAGCTATAAGAAGAGTATTTGTTTGAAATTATTTTTAGGTTCTGTATCTGGGTTTGGCTCCACCCCTAGTAGACATTTCTGAACAGAATGCGAGCACAAGTGGTCAGCTGGACACCTTGGATATGCATGTAAAGTAAATGCCAGCATTCAAATTCTCAGGTTCAAATTCTCCATGTCCAAAAATACCAACAATCCTAACGGTCTACATGAAACCTGTTACTTGAGGTGCACTCATTGACACATATATTCAATTGTGCACACACACACACACACACACACACACACACACACAATCAATATTAAAGAACTGCTTATGGAATTTTACACTCTGTAGTAGCCACACATAAAATGAGATGACTGTGACCAGTGCCAGGCATTCGGCTAGATGTATGAAGCTCCTGAGCCTCAGTCTGTGCAGCCGAAATGAAATACTTATTGACATAACCATGCCTTAAACATGTCAGGGAAAATGTCATGTGCTGTTTTGAGTTGTCTTGACAGATTTTGTTAAAATTCTGGTCATACCTTGGGTGTTGTGCAAAAATCACATACTGGATTGAGTCAATGGTGATTATCTGGAAACCTAAACTGATCACTATTATTTTTTTGATGCAATGACTGCTATCAAAATGAAGGTGTCTTCATGGTGGTTTACTTCAAGTCAAAGATATCTAAAATGTTTTCTTGAAATTAATCTGTTTAGGTGCACAAGATTACATTATACTACAGATTCAACTTGTAGGTCATCCAGGCTGGATAACATTTCTACAGTGAAACAGTACAAAAGAGAATTGCCACCTCATGTGTGGGCATAGTCAGAAAAAACATATTTTATTCAAGCAAATATCACGGAGCGCCTCCTCCGCCCAAGGCACCTCAGTCCCCCTCTCACACATGTATTTTTCCTGAATGCCGTGCTCACCACAGGTCACAGCTTATTGAATATCAAAGAATGATTGAATGAATAACGCTTTATTCAGAGTCTGGCAATGTTGTAATAATTAAATGGTAATGCAAAGCAAAGAATCAATGCTTCTGATATTTACACAGTGCTAATGGCTTTTAGGCACAAGAGGATAATCATAATTATCCACTTTAAATGTAATCATATCTGTTTAGCATTGCAGTCACACAGCAAGGGAAAGAGAGACAATGGTGTTTAGAATAAGTAGAAGCAGAATGTAGAAATCTATTAAATTCTCTATTAGGCATGACAAAACATAAATGATTCAGTTTAGTTCGGTGTTAAATGCAGACATAAATTCCCTGCCAGTTGGTAATCAAATCCCTTACTAGTAATGGAAAAATGTATTAGCTCAAACGTTGAAGTGTTTTAAATGCAGGATGAATAAGGTTCACATAAAATGAAGAGGGAAAATAACTAATTCAAATAAATATCTGATTTGGTGGTAGAGTGAAATCAACATGCCCGCTATCTGCATAAAAATGAAAACATAAGTGCCAGAATACTAAATGAGGATGACACTGGCAAGTAGGTGGTTATAAAGTGTTGCCCTGGTGTATCTGAAAGGAATGAACATGAACATTTGCCTGAAAAAGGGGAGTGAGTGAGGAAGGGATGCTCACATGTTCCCCCTGTGATCACTGACATGTACTCCAGCAGTCTGGTTAAGAACAAGCAGCTCAGATGATTAATTAATGAATTAACTGAGCCGTCATGAATGTACTTATCCAAAAAAGAATTAAATAAAATAAATACAAATTTCATTTTATGGTTATCCAGGCCCTTCACTTCATTTCCATGTCTTTTTAAAGCAGCATAACCTCTGTGGGGCCTTGAATGAAAAACTTTCTAATTGTGTTTTTGATGCTCAAATTTTATTGTTTCTTTTTATTGTTTCTTTTCTTTTTTAAAAAGAGAATATTTTATTTAACCTCAAACATTTTTATAGGTTTGGTGCTGCTTGCTGTTGCTTGAGAGCATGGTGGTCTCTGCTGTTTTATAATTTGATCTTACTGTTTTAGAACAAACATGTTGCAAATACTGCTGGAAATGTGGACATTTTATCAGCCTGTGAGTTCCACTAATATATTTTATACATATTTGGTCTTCTTAACAAGATCTAAGAACATTGCGGAGGAGATGCTCATGGAACGGCTAATTAAAATGCAGCATCAGCAGCACTGTGTTTAAGAATGAACAGCTTCTCTGAGGGCAACGGCAGAGACTGTGGTAGTGCTAGCCTCTCAATGAGATATGACTGGTTTGGCAGATGAAAAGAAGCGCTGTGGACTCTGTCCAAATATGCCCAGCTTGAGAAGAGCAAATTTCTCCTTGGGAGATAAGCTATGATAATTATACAGATTAATCTTCTGTTACCCATCTGCTCCAAAATCAGTTTGTCACATCCATCTAGGACTGAGCTCTTCCAGCAGTGCTTTAAGCCATCATTGCTCTTCCCCTCCTTCAGGGCATGGTGGGGTGTCTTTGTAGACCTCAAAGAAAGAGAGTCGCTCACTCGATTGAAAGCAGGAGTGACATTTCAACCACTGGACAGCCTGAAGGGGAAGTGTGTGAGGTCCAGAGAGCCCTGGTGCTACCCTTCCTGCTCTAGAGCAGTGCCAAAAAACGCTCGAGTACAAGGCTGAACTCACATCAGTTCATCAATATGTAATTGACTGGCACTGGTACAGGTCCCTGTTGAGTGCCGGCTCTGGGCAGAGGGCCCTACATCCAGCAGTGACTGAGCAGGCGGTGCCAAATGGAGAGTTTTGTGCTAAAGAAACTTTTGTTATTCATTTGCATTGTAGTGGTGGGAGCACTCGCTATACTATTCAGATTGAATTGCAAGTGCATTATTTGCTGTCCTCCGCATGAGACTCTGAAAGAGTCAAGCAAGAAAATGAAATGCCCTTGGCAAGATGGAGAAAATAAGTCACAAGGGATACATAGGAAAAGATGTACACAATGCAAAATGTACACATTCATGAAATTAAACAAATATCTGTCTGAACCTCCTTCAAACACCTCTCTTAGGTCTCTCTTTATTTATAATTTTGTAATTATAATGTTTAATTACTCAGGTTATCAGAGAAAAGTTTATGTAGTTTTATAGTGTTTTTATGCTGATTTCAAAGCCGTGTTTAGTTTTTCACACTGAAAATAGTTAAACAGTTACTTGGTTTGTGCCTGTGGTTGCATGTTTATTGCAAACTAAAATGAACTCATAATTCAAAAAGTAGATGTGACTGAACCAGATCTAAAATCAGCATAAAATGTGGTTTAGAAAAAAGGTATTTGGTTTCTGATGATTTAAAAAATATCGTTGACCTGTGTTACTTATGTCTTGCCAACATTAATAGAGAGTGGGATCCCATTGCTGCTGTTGATGATGTTTTGCACAATAATTTATTGTCTCAATCTTTGGATTCTATAAGACACTTTAACCCTTAGAACTCCGGACCCCCCACACTGGGTTTCCCCCACTCAGACGATCCTGAAATTTCCACATTGTACAAAGATTCAAAGTGATTTTTTCTGTTTGACGTAAAACAAGTTTGGACATTTATGTTCTTCATGGTCATTTGTGACACCATATTTAAAAGCCCAACAGTGTTTATTATGACTACATTTTTAAAATGACTATAACTTTGAGAGCACATGACATGAAACTCCTTCGTAGGCACTTAGTAGGGTGCTGAAATGGAAATGAGTTGCCGCAGTCAAAACACTGAATCGGCACATCACTTCAGCAAGGAGTACATGGCAGAAAGAGGAGTGCTACAAAGGGACATACCAGTAGACGAGGTCAGGGTGCCCTATTTAAAGGGCCATCCGAGGAAGGGTGGGGAGGACCAGTTTGTCCAGCAGTTTAGAAAATATCTCTCAAGCCCTAAGCCTGTCTTGACATGTAGGTTCCATCCCTGAGGACTCCTGACATTCATCCCCGTACCAGTCCCAGACACCAGCCACCCAGATGACACTATCTACTCACCTGAACCTCTCCTTGGCATTTGTTGTGTTTGCGTTCAAAGGATTACGTACTCTGCTGCTAAAATACAGTATTTGTTATCCTACTGTAGTGAAACCAGTGCTGTAACTGTGTGTTGCCCTGTCCCTAAAAACAATGCTCTGTTGCTCTTGTGTTTCTCTTGCTCTCCATCTGCAGTTCTTCCACTTGTATAGTCTTGCGTCCCGGATTTTTATTCTTGTGTTGCTTCATGGCCCTGGAGGACTGGTGTTTCATTTCACTATGCACTATGGTTGAAATGACAATAAATTCCTTCAAGACTGCTTGACTCTATGACTTGTTTTGGCTTAAATGCGGGATACAAACTCAAAATGCATGCAAGGATCTAATGCATAAAAATAAAAAATAAACACTGGCAGCACTGTAAACCTTTAAAAGACCTTTGGCAACAAAACATGTTTTGATGAAGTGTGCTAAATATTTCCAATTCTGAAAGAACAAGAATATCATTGGTTTTAAGGGATTAAAACAAGCAGTTCAGTTGGTTGGGGGCTGGGCTAGAGGTGGTACATTTTTCTGAAGGTATGCTTTGTAAGAATAAATGCATAACCCTTAAACAATGAAGTTTAATGTCTCTAGACATCTAGGGTTTATTTGGAAACACTTGCTTCTTCCGGTGATCAGAACTGCTGCTGGTTTAAACAAACTTGCTTGCTTATCCCCGGCATGATTGTTCATTTAGGTATTCAATATTCTGTAAAATTGTTTCCTGACAGGGGAAAGTGGCTATTTGGAATTTCAATCTGTCTCTTCTTTTACATGTTATTTTGTTGGTAGAAGGTTGGAGAAGTCTGTATTGCACTCAAGGACTGGGGGAGAAGAGAGGAAGGCAAACAGGGAAAGAAAGAAAAAAAAGAAAATCAAAAGACGCTTTAACAGCACAATGGCACTGGCCTAGAAATGCATCCTCAGCTATTGTTGCACATGGATATTGTCCAAAGTAAAGACTGACTTACAAAGCAGACAACACAATACACACATTGCTTTCAGTGTTTACCATTATGGGGCAAATATAAACAGTACTGTGTCCTTAGGGACGCATTCACATGAACATTTTTTTTTCTTTGCATTTGTTTAAACTAGTGAGGTCAAGAAAAAATGAAAATGAGATATTGTGCTAAACAGTGAGCTTTGCCTTTACTGGTAAAATACATATATTAAGTAAGTTCATTATTAAATAAATTCATAAACTCATAAATAAATATTTAAAACATTAAAAACATTAAATGTTAAGGGATAAAAATGAAATAAATGCTTTAAACCAATATTTTATTCACATGATACTACTATTCTTGTCACGGCGTAAGCCGCAGGGGAAAGGAGAGGATGAAGGGGAGGACGCTCTCAGCGGATTGATACTTGTTTATTTTGGATTTCAATTCAGACACG